>CAKNWW010242491.1:0-25106 GCA_932074435.1 Andricus kollari | reverse complement strand
TTTTTTTTTCAGAAAAAGAATGATACGTGACAATAAATTTGCTGTTCAGCGATGATGGTGGACACTAATTTTCCGATAAATTCCCTCCGGACAGTGGTGAAACCTATTAATTTTCGTGCCACCTAATACTTCCATTCCATGTGGCTGATCACAGCACCATTCGTCAATTCATTATTATTTCGACCTTTTTCCGACACAATGAAGGGTTAACAAAGCGAAATTGAGGTACTGTGCTTCGCTTATATGGATATATTTTCCAAAGGCACAAATAAGGTTTGTCGCAGGAAAATTGATATTTATTGCGTTCCTGAATTTAGAGATGAAAATCTGCTTTCCAAAGTTATCACACTAATAGAACAATTAGAAAATTATATAATTTAGTCATCTGATATTTCAATATATAATTTCCCCAATAAAATAGAAAGAATTGCAAATATGGAATTACAACAAAATAAATTCTATCTAACAATGGTTTACAGGCAATATAAGCTATATCGATCAGTTCTTGTATAGCCATAAATATGTATTATAGAAATTTATTTTCCTAAAATGAATCTACTTGACCAAAATACCGAATCTCGAGGGAGAAATAGATTTTATTATGGTTTCAATGAATTTTGAATCAAATTCAGAAAGCCGCGTAACAGATCGTGCGATATATCTGGGGCTAGAGACTTTTTTATGACTCGCTGCAGGGCGAGAAAATTCTCGACAGTATGGCGATCATTTGGGTGGAACTTTTTTAATCAAAGGATGTTTCCGGCAGCAATTTCTTTGAAAGACAAATTTCGCCGCTAAAAATTATTGGTAAAGCAAAGGGGCGTAACTGGAATTATAAGTTGAAAAAGTCCCAAAATTTCAATATTAATTGTTCACTTCTTTCCTTCTAAATTTAGCAACATAAAAAGACTCTTGAGACCTTCAATATGTCAATAGTGTGAACAGGCAAAGTGTTGGGAAATTCAATCGATTATACCTAACCAGAACAGAACTTACCCTTCCTGCCATTAACAAACTTGTACTAACTTTGTTTACAAGTTTAAAGCCTCTTTAAATGGTTTTTGCTTCCTTGTGCTTTTCTCTTCTCTTATTCCTATAACTCTGAATGTTTTGAAGCTGAAAAAAAAACAGATCTTAATTCTTTGCATTTTTAGTAATGTAAATAAAATTAATAATTGATTTTAAGGTTTTTAAACTGGAGATAAATGACAATTTGTGAGGAATCAACTATTTAACTTATTGGGAAGTAACATTAAATGATTTTGAACTCAAATTTAATTTTTAGGTAAAACTGCAGAAAAGGTTGATCGCCTTTGATTTTCTTTAAACTCTTGTATTTTATTTATTTTTTCACGCCGAACTCGAATCTGACCGAAAAAATTGTGGAGAAAAATGGTAATCTCAGCACGTATCTCTCCCCCATTCATACAGTGTCTCCGCGCCCCTATCAAAGATCATGATGAAGGGGTCTTCTTCTTCTTTGTTTTTGGATTTTTGAATCAATCAACAAGCCATGACATAAGGGTCGGGGGTGCTTCCTAAGGGACACATCCCTCCCCAATCCACGTCAAATCCCTTTTCAATGGCCCCTGGACAAAGTTTCGGCTTGAAGAGGGGATGGGATGTGCTCCCTCCACAACTTTCTAAAGTCTTTGATTTAAAATGATCAGTACTAGGACACATGATTTTTTTTGGGGGGAACATAGAGTATGGGTTCGATGTGAGTGGGTGGAGGGATACGCCCCCTCCCTCACAACTTTTCAAGGTCCTTGGTTTAAAATGGTCAAGACTAGGACGCGTCATTTTTTTTTATTGGAGAGGTGGGGTACTGAAAAAGGGGTTCGTTGTGAGTCGAGGGCAGTGGAACAGGTCCAGGCCACGTGTGGAATTTTAAAGGTGGAAGAAGGGCGGAAGGGGAGGGGAAGGGACCTAGGTTTTTGCATTTTAAAAAACCTAAATTTAAATTTTTACATCGTCGTAATTTGAAAAGAATGAAAAAAGTTTTTCGAAAACGTAATGGGGGCGCACCATGCGCAGAATGGTCAACACACACAACAGGTGTTCTACCGCCTTTGATCCGAGTGGGTAGAGGGAAGTTCCCTCCCTACACATCTTTCGAAGATTTAATGTGGTCAACACTAGGACGCATCATTTAATTTGTGAGTTTAAAAAAACAATCTAAGGTTATCAACCTTTTCTGCAGTTTCACCAATTTTTAAATAAAGTTATTAAACAATTTTTTAATCAAAGTCAAAAAAATGTTTGTTAATTAGTTGGAAAACTGTTAACTATATGGATTTCATTTTTTATAATCAATGTCATTTGTTTCGTATTTTAGGTTCTATGGGTTTCAAATTTTTTATTTTCTCTAAAGGATGAGAAACTAACAGTTTTTAAATTACAGAAGTGAAAGTAGTAACCAAGAATTAAGATCATTGTTTCTTACAAGCAGCAATTACGATTAGCATGTGCATCATAACAGTCAGGAATTTAAATTATTCCGTTGAAATATAAAACTAAAACTTGGAATTTATAGTAGATATACAATAGAAATAAAGAACTATATTCCTTAGTGACCGTTTCAAATAAATAAAAAAATTATTTTGTGATCTCTCCAGTCTTATCCTCCCCTTTATTTTATTATTTAAATTACGCTACAATATGAACTATGACTGAGGAGAGTTCTATTCTAAGGCCGCTACTTGTAGCGCAATTTGAGAGATAAGGAGTTTACACATTGCCTAGATACGAACATTACAGCTTTACGACTGATTTCAACGAATTGGAAGTACTTAAAAAAGTCGCTTCGAGTTTTCCCTGGATTGTTGTTCTGTAGAAGGATTAATTTCAGTGTTGGGTAGTAACTTGTCTAAACTAGGAAAAGAGTCATATATCTGGTGGTTGATGGCACTTAACGTACCTAACGTTTACTCGCACTGTGTTTACATAGGAAGGAGATCCAGAAGCAGATTATGGAACAATGAAGCTTGTGTCTATGTGTATATAAGAACCATCCATCTCTATGAATTTCCTCCTAAATTTACTCTACATTATTGTGTTTCCAATTAAACATTTTCATTCATCACTAACCCAAATTCAAATTCAAAATTACTTGAAATAGATCAATATATCATTTAGTTTGCTAACAAATAGCAGAAATTACTAATTTAAATAATTCCTTAATAATGAAATGTTTTTATTTTCTCTATTCTCCATTCTGTGTTATTTTAAGACTAGAAGTTTCAAAGCTTCCAAAATGAGAGTCATAATATTTCAACTGCTTGTAAATTGCAAGCCTCCAACTTTGTTGGTACGGTAGTAAACATTTTCCAAATACAGTCGTAAACATTCCCTTGATCTTAAAACGGACTAAAAACAAAATTTTCAATATAGAACCGATTAGCGACTTAAATGAGATACTCTATACTTAAGAGTCTCTAAAATATTTCTACAGGAATGGAGTGTGTATAATTTACATTTTGGCACAACTTCATGCAGTTTCTATTTGTACTACAAACTGGCGGGTTATATAGTTTCAGGCAACAACATTAGTGGATAACGACAATAAGCGAGCACTCCTCAAGGCTTTCTGAAAGTAATTATTTAAACTGAATGCACCAACATGTGCCAACTCCAGAAGTATACAATAAATTCAAACAGTAGTTTATTCAATGACTATATTCATAAAATCAATATTGCTATCAATTATTAATATTTTTAATATATTTAAATTTAAATTAATAATCTCAAATAATTGTTTTGAGAAAGTGAAGATATGTTGAGTATGGCTGAGTAAAGCTTACTTATACTACTTAAAATTTATTATGTTCTAAAAGTCAACTCTCCACGCTGAAAATTGGTTACCAATTTCTCTTTTCCTTTATAAGAGATGGGAAAGAATTCGAATTCTATTAATGTGGCGATTCCACAAGAAGTTCTTGTAGAATGAATCTTTTCTGAAGTAGTCACTTCTGCCGAAATCAATTCTTTCCTTACAACTTTCTCAATCCACTCAAGAAGGATTTGCATGATTATATTATGTGGGAAGCCCTGATACCATTAGTACTTATTCTCAAGGCCTCTTTTCTTGAGACGCGAACACAAAAGGTATTTACAACGCATCAGAATGTTAAATAAGTTTGACATAGTTAGCGGCCAAGTTCACCAAGTATCCGCTCTAACATGAACTTTCTATCGAGCCAACTAAAGTTGGCTCAATAGAAAATCTAGAATAGTTATCAAAGTAAAAAAACATTATTCTTTTAGAGCTGAATTTCGATACTTAAAAATAACCGGTCAAGTATAGCGCTAGGTCTAGTATTACGAAATTTTCCGTAACCTTAGCCCAGAACGAGCTTTGCGTTACAGTAGACAGTTTGATTTTACTTTTGAGTATGAATTTAATAAATTCCATCTTGATAAATAAGTGAATAAGAAGCTGCAGAGTGCCTAAATTCTTAACAATCACTTTCTGTACAGCATTGAATATGATCCTACCATTAAGTAGCTCACTACTGATGCCTTTACTCTATGCATACGCAGAACAATATCCCTGAGTTATAAAATCATTGAGAGTTGTTCGAAACTATTGAAGTTATTTAGAAATTGGATTTTTACTTCAGAAAATTATTTGTGCCTTATATATCGATAATCTGCGGATTTGATAGACAAATTAATTATAAAACTTGTTTAAATCTTCGTTTGTGAAGCATCTTATCCCATAAATATTATTATTGTTTGAAGTCGGAAATTTTTTGTCACATTTTATATATTACTTCAAATAACAAGGCATGTAGTTCTTAATTCTTTATGAGAGAAAAATTTAATCCATGGAAATATAAATCCTATTAAGCAATTAACCTCTTTGTGAACATACCTACTAGACCTAAATTCTTGCACATTTATTAAGGAAAAAAATTCTTTCACATTTATTAACAGAATTTTTTTTTAATACATTAGCACCACGTTTTAGTGACCCCCGGTTTAGTAATTCCTAGAACTGCTTGCTTAACAGTTTCTCAGCGCGCAGGGCGAGAAACGGTTACGACAACTTGCCTGAAAAACGCTAGCAGCGCAGTGCAAAGGCGCAGTGCCCGGGTGCTCACATACGGGGATTGCGCAATATTATGTATTCCAATTGGAAACGGTTCAGACGGCCCTAACTGTTTGCGTTTCGACTCCCCCGATTTAGTAGCAAGGCTATTTGCAGGCAACCCCCGACACTGTTACGAAACCGGGAGTTTGATGTACTTGAGGCTTAGTATTATTACTCAAAATCTGTTCAGCTGTGAAAACGAAGTGATTAATGTCACATTATTTGCGTTTTTATGATTATTATGCAATTATAGTTACGAGAAGCGAAAAACTTATGACAGAGGAATTTATTACCCTTTTTGGTTGTTAATGTGCATAAGAATGTATCAACTAAAATTCTGATAACACTCCGTAATGTCAATTTTGTGAATGGAAATTCTTTCATAGCGTTTTCTATATATTTTTTCGTGGTAAATACGAATTCGGTCTCAGAAATTGCCTATCACATCAGGATTTTGAGAAAATTGAGGCCAAAGTATCAAAAACCCCGATTTGGGGCTCAGACTTTGTATTTTCACGTGCACTCTTTAAAAATCTGTTCATATGTGTCGTTAAATCACTGTCAGCGTTTCTTGGTAGTACTACGTTTCTTTGTAGTACTACAAAGTGCTTCAACGGCACATGTGAAAACATTTTCAAAGAGTGCACGTGAAAATAGAAAGTCCAAGCTTTACTTTGAGATATTTTCGAAGTTTCTAGCACGTCCGGTTCAACCGCTATAAATTCTTAAAAATGTCCAAAACGCGATTTTTTGACACTGCGCTTTGACCTCAATTTTCTCACAATCCTGACGCGATAATCAATTTCTGAGACCGAATTCGTATTCAGCGTTAATAAACCATCGCAAACGTCTAGTCACTTTCCATTAGCACCAAAAAACCAAAAAAATACCACATAGTTTAATTCGTCAATAAAAGAGACAACGATAATTTGAGCAGTTTTAAATTGTATGATATTGCCAGTTGGTTAGATATATTTTGATATGAAAATTTACATAGATTCTAATACGAGACTTAATATTATGAAGGGGCGTAATTTTAAAAGCCTGTACAATAGTTTGCGCTGCAAGTAGTAACCAGAATGGAGAAATATTCTTTACTCATTTGTATTCTCAACAATAATGATTTCTTTGGAAGAAGTAATGCTTCGAATTAAGAGCATGCCTTTTATTCAGCATACATTATTTTTTAATCATAATTAAATATGTACTCCTTGCAAATTCAACTCCCGATATAAGAACCCCCGGTTTGCGATATTCCTAGAACTGATGGCCTCCGCAGTTTCGCGATAAGAGGAGCCGCGGGGCCGAACGGGAGGATGTGCTTAAGGGCAGCACTCTCAGCGCGTTAGTTACATAAGGTTGCGTCATACGTCCAAGTCCAACAGAAATGATTCATGCAGCCCTGCCTGTTTACGGTTGGATTCCTACGATTTAGGATCAAATCCCATGCAAGCTATGCCCGAAATCATTCTTATATAAGGAGTTGAGTGTATTACTTCTTCTAACTGCATCGATTACTTTAAATTGAATTTTTTCAAACAAAAAGCTTAGGGGAAAGGTGCTCACAGTTTTTTGGTTTGCACAGGGAATTAAAAAGAATATCTACACAATTATTGTAGAAAATGCCTTAGAGGCACTGAGTATCTACGACTTTATTGTATTGACGTGTTTCGGAAAAGTTATATTTGTATTCTTCTCGTATATAAGTTTTTTTTAACAAGATAGTTTTTTGACAGGTCGCAATGACAGGTTATTTTGACTACCTACTTTGAGCTAATATTTGAGAAAAACAAGCCAGTCAAACAATTTTTCGTTTCTGTACTTACAATTTGACAGCATTAAGCTTATCCAATTTGTGACAAAAAGATGTTTTACTTCTGAATTGTGAGTAATATTCGAGAAAATAAGAAATGATTATGTGTGTAAATTGTAGGTACACGTGTACTCACACAGGTGGACATAGACTCAAAAGGTCACTAAAGACTTTTTTCCTTCTAGTTTTAACCATCCGAAGTATTAGAGTTTATTTACACATGTCAATTTTTCCAGCTTATGTTAATTTAAAAATGAGCATCTATATGAGTACAGTTTTCTCACTCCCTGTGGGCAACTTTCCCTCATACACATGTCTGACAGGGTAAACAAAAATTAATTTAGTGATTTTGAAAATTTCAAGGTAAGGGGGTTAACCTATAGGGTGAGGAGCAGGAGAGGTAGGAGAGATTAAGGGTTAAAGAGGCGTGGCGATAGTAAAGGAAATCTGGTGCAGGAGGGAGAGTTAAAAGGGTGTGATGATTAGAGGGTATAGGGGGAAAGGAGGGAGGGGCTATAAGAGGGCAGGGGTAGAGAGAGAGAGGGGGGGGTATGATGATAAGGTAAGGAGTTCTTATGACCGGGGCGTAAAGTGAGGGGAATATGTCTGATAAGGGTGGAGAGGGTTAAATGCTTAGGAAGTAAATAAAAAAAGGGAAAGGGGTAGAAGATAATGAATCAGACGTGTGAGTGATATAGAGAAATAGGAGCAGAGATTGATAATATAGAAATATAATACAAATCGACTTACCAATCTGAACGAGTTTGACAGCATTGCCATTGTGCTGCTTGAGTGGTTCATTGCAGCTGGCATGCGTGAGATCCTTGAGGGGATTGGTACCCTCTTCCACGAGGTTTCGAGTATTTTGCATAATAGTTTTTTTCGCGTTTCTATCTCTGACACGACTTCTCTGACTACTGTTTTTTGCAGAGGCAATTTTACTAAATCTTATACTTCCCTCTAATGTTTCTTTACGATTTTTGTCGTTTTTGTGACAGGCAGTGCTAGCCTTTTGCTTTCTGTCGTCGTTTCCACTCTTGGAAAGGCGACGTGGAAATGCGGGTGCGGAAGTTAAACCGCTTTGACGAACAGGGTTTTCGTAGATTCTAAGAAGTTCATCTGCCGGATAAATGACGTACATGCCAAATTGTCCTTAAGCCTGTAGTTGACCTTAAACCCACGAGAGTCAACATTGCGGTTCTCCACTTCATCATCGTTGGTGCCACAAACGGCAAATTCGTGCCAATGACAATTTAAATCCACTCCGACGACGAAATGCGCGAAAATCCACATTTTTCAATTTGATTCTTTATTTATGTTCTTCATCGCAAAATATTTTTCCTTTTTATTAAATTAATGGTATATTGATCTGCACTCCCTTAGAAGTCGATTCATCTCGCTTCTGGAACAGAAAGATAGAATTTTTATTTAATTTATTGGGTCAATGATATTTTCCACTTGAGACAGAATTGAAACAACATTCAAATAAAAGGAGATATTGATTATCTAGGAGACACTAAATTGGACATTGTTTCTCTAATGCACATACAAAATAAAGGACAATTTGTGAAATTCTGTAATAACTAGTGCAAAACGAATTATTAGCGTTTGATTTGTTTTACACGAAACGGGAAAAGAAACTTTTAGTGGATTATTCAAAAGTACTCAAGACACGTTACAATCATATCAGTGAAGTAAGCTGTAAAAATTTGCCTTCTTCATTTATATTTGTGCAAGCTTTTAAATGCCATGCCTTACTTGCAGCCGACGGAATGTGAGAAATGTCTCTCTTGCATTGTCTAACATCTATTATAAAAGACTTTGAAGTCAACGAGCGTGAAATGAATGTTCCAGTTTCATTTTATTGTGGTAGGAAGTGTAGCAGCTAATACAATTTGACAAGTCTTTTAAGTCTGTTTCAGGCATTTTAGAGTCGTAGTAATAGGAAGAGTAGTTTGTGAGAATCTAAATTTTCAAATATGTATAGGGGAAACCACCCCACAGTAGATAATGATGTACAGTAAATAATCAAGAAATGCAGTAAATACAGTTAATTAATTAACTAGAAAACTGGCAAAAAAAATTCATTATTTTTGTTAGTATAATATTTCAACAAGGATACTATAACTTCTGACGAGGTTTCATTGAAATTTTATAATTAATTAATGTTTGAGAGCAAAAAATTAATTAGTAACCTGAAAGAAAAATTTAGCCTCTTCATTATTCATACTTTTTACCTTAATGAAAAATTTCTGTGGCAGGTTTATACATAAGAATCAAAGCTTGCAGTTTGAAGTACAATATTTATTTATACAAAGCTATCAAAATTGGCAGCTCTGTGACTGTCTCGCAGTTGTCTTAATTTAAAGGTTGTGTTTGTTTATTATTTTGATTTGTGAAGTTTTTAAATTTAAGTTATTGTAAATAATAAACTAAGAAAATAGCGTAAATTATTAGTTGATAAAAACACATAAATTTGAGTTGTGTAAGAAATTAAATGGAAAAGATATCGTTTTTTGGATTAAGGTATGTAACAATTCTGAACTTTTCTGTCATCACAAGTCAGGTTAACCAATCGTACCAATCTCACAGCATATCACAGATACAAAAATTGTAAAAAATGTTAGCTTTCGTAATTTTTGTAAAATTATCATCGTTTCAACGATTATTAACTCAATAAACTAATTTTTATTGTAAGTATACTAATGATAAATTTTAATTATCGAGAATTTAATATTCTGTCATGCCCAGGAGCAATACCAGAAACGATTATCTATTCATGGATAGAGGTGTCAAAATCGCATCCCAGACCGGGTCTAATAAAAATGTTTAATACAGCTAATTTACTAATTTCTTGGTATTTTTTTCTATAAGAATATTCAATTGAATATTTAAGTCTTATTTCAAAAAGAAAACTTTTCCATAGTACGACAGTAGCGTCATTAAGGCTTCATTTGCTGGGATGCGAATCAATGTACACTAGGGTGGTCCAAAAATGCATTGGAAATTTTTTTTCTCGAATTTGTGTGCATATCGCGCGGAAATTTGTTCGAATCCACACAAAAATAAATCCCTCTTTTTTGTTAAAAAAAAATTATATTTAGAGGTCACACAAACCCCATGAAGTTTAACACGTATTTCCCATAAGAAAAAAAGACATTTTTGTAAATTGCATTCAGAATCGTCAATATTAGCTGAATCGAGTTGAAACTCAACATTTCTGTTCAAAGTTAGCCATAGAATACGAAAAAAATATTACTTTTTAAATATCAACCCCACAAGCACTAATTATTATTTTTTGATCTTTATTTTAGTACATACAAGTTGTTCCTATTACAAAAAATACTACTTTGTACTGCTAATTAGATATTCACATAATTTGTTTAAACAATTTATTATTGCTTTTAGCCATTTTCTCTTAGTATAGAGATAGAAAGTCGCGGTTTTTTCTTAAATTTTCAACTTTTTGTCCACTTTTCACTTGGAGTGAGTTAATATTTGATTCAAATTAGCAAAAATAATTGTTTAAACAAATTATTATCTGACTTTAATTCCTACTAAAAGTGATACCTCAGAGTATCGGAAGCGATTTCCTGACTGCAGTAAGTCTACCTTGTCCCGTGAGATGTTATAATCATTTAGTTATTTATTTGAGGTATTTTTAATCTTTATATATGTATATTATCATCGACGAGGCTTCTTTTACGCTTTGCAACAAACTTTTTGTTGTAATTCAAAACAAAACGTTTATAAGTCATTTACAGACCTAGTCCTCCCACATACTCCTAGTTAATCCATTCTTAGTTTTTGTCTCTTGTGTAAAATAGCTTTTTTGATTAAATTTATTTTTCTTAAACATTGGAAAAAGAGCAAAAATAGTTCACTTAAAACAAAGCAATACCTACTATTTAAAAAATAATTCTTCTTGAGCTTCACTTATTATTTGTTCATAACTAAAAAGTCAAAGCAAAACTAAAGATTTAAGAAAAAAGGAAACTTTCTAACATCGCTATAAGAGAAGATAGTTATAAACAATAATTAATTGTTTAAATAAGCATGTTTGTTAACATTCATTCATTATTACCTCAGTAAGTGAAAAGTGGACAAAAGGTTGGAGAGTTCAGAAAAAATCGCAACTTTTTAGCACTTACCTGAGACATGTTAGTTATGAACAATATTAAATGGTTTAAACAACTACTTTTGTTAAGTTGCATTATTTATTACTTTACTAAGTAAAAAGTGGGTAAAAAGTTGAACATTTTAAAAGGAACCGCAACCATCTGGCATCAATAGAGAAGAAGATAGTTATAAACAATAATAATTTCTTTAAATAATTATTTTTGCTAAATTAAAATAATTATTAACTCACTCCAAGTGAAAAGTAAACAAATAGTTGACAATTTCAGAAAAAAACAGCAACATTCTAGCATTATTTAATTTGAATATTATTAACAATAATAATAGCTTGTTTTAGCAGTTAATTTTTTAAACTTTAATTAATTATTTACGTCACTGCCATTGAAAAATGGACAAAAAGTGGAAAATTGGTGAAAAAACTGCAATTTTCTACCATTTTTCTAAGAGAATATTATTAACAATAATAATAAATTGTTTAAACAATTATTTTTGTTAACATTAATTAAGTATTGGCTCACCCGAATTAAAAATTGCACCAAAAGTTGACAATTTTTGAAAGAACCGTGACTTTCTAACTCTATTCTAAGAGAAAATTGCTATAACCAATAATCAATTGTTTCAAACATGTATGCAAACATCTAATTTTTAGTATAAAGTAGTAATTTATGTATCAGAAACAATTTGCAAAGAAAAACATCACGTGCGTCCTAAAGTACGACCCAAGACAGATTTATGTGTAAACATCTTCTGTAAACGTTAACTGAAATTGAAATCTTACATAAAGGAAATAATAACTCACGTACATGTAGGAGTATCAAAATGTATTTTCTCTTATATGTAATATCGTGCACAAGTTTCCAGAAATCTATTTTCCAATAGGTTGAACAAGCACCCTAGTTTTAATAATAATAAACTGTACATTTTCTTTCAATTATTGCATGAAAGGTGATAAAAGTACCCGTTTTATGGGCATAAATGAAAGGCAGTATGTGTTAATTTTATTAAAAGTTGTTTGAAAAAACGTCAAATTTTAATGTTTCCGAAAAATATCAATAAATTCGGAAATAACGATTTTTAAATTGTTTTTGGGCTAATTGTGAAGATATTTTCTGCATTATTTTACTGACGTTATGAGATATTTCTAGAATTTTTTATCTTCGACACAGTGAAATCTTGAACTTGGTTTAAGAAAGTTATAAAAAGTGAAAAATAGTTAAATTCCAGGAAAATTTGTTTCAAAAACTATTTTAAATATTATTTTATTTAAAATTAACCCTCAACTCGATTCAGATAATATTGACGATTCTGAATAAAATGTACAAAAACGTCTTTTTTTCTTATGTGAAATACGTGTTAAACTTCATGGGGCTTGAGCGACCTCCAAATATCATTTTCTTCGAAACGAAAAAAAATGGATTTATTTTGTTGTGGATTCGAACAAATTTCCGGGCGATATGCATGAAAATTAAAAAAAAAAAACATTTTGACCACCCATTATGTACACTTCCAAGTCAGTCTAACGAGCGGACGCGCTGTGCCAATGTAATTCTTACTACTGAATAAACTACATTTTACATCTAAAAGAAAAAAAGAAAAAATTCGTAATGTAGCAGAATTTTTCTACTTCTCTAAATACAAATAATTGAAAATTCAAAAGAATAATGATCTGGATTATAGGAAGTAAAATATAAATCTTGAGGGTGCAAATAAACTCTAAGGGCTTATAAAAAATTGCAATTATTGTGAATGTTATCAGATCTTTTCATTTTTGTCCATTTTTATAATTATTTCCATTTTAAAAGATATAACCGCTAAAATTTTGAATTGAAGACCTTCAATTTTAAGAATTCATTAAAATAGTACTGGCAATCTCGCACCTGAGGCAATTTTCAACGAAAGGATAAATCTCCAGTAAAATGTAAACACAATAATAATAGAGGAAAGGTAAATATTGCCGGGACACTCGTTATATATTGCATATTCAGTAAGGGTATGTAATCTCCGAGTTCAAGAAGATACTTTTATAGTTGTATGTATGCACCATAATACAATGGACTCAATTTTTCATTCCAAATATTCCCTCTACAGCGGAATATAGTGCGGAAGTAGGTCAATATTAACTATTCAATACGACTGAACTCATTTTGAAATTCAGTCCAAACCAGCTTTCCTCCTGGTCAATGGTGTGAAGGTGATATTTTCACATCGGCGAAAGTAATTTACCGTCTCATTTTGGGCACAATAAATATAGCTCTGTTTATAATTGAATAACCAATATCTGAATTGTTGATATGTCAGATGAGTTATGACGTAGTTTTTGATTTATAAAAAGAAGCAGATGATATTCTATAGGTATTCTGGATATTCTGCAGCAACTTCGACGCAAAAAATCATTGAGGTTGGTTGGGAATAAAATGTTCATGGATATATGAATATTTTAATCAATGTCGTATTAAAAAAAAACTAGAAAGAATTTATGCAATACACTGGATTTCTGAAATATTTCCCAATATTTTAAATAGCATCAGAAATACTAAACATTTCTAAATTTCTTGTGGATCAGATTCTACTTAAACATTAAAAACGAATTGATTAATTGTGAAATTCAGATATTGAAATCTTAAATTCAGATACATTTTTGCTGAATTTAAGTTCTTGTCTGAATTTAACGTCATAATTTTAATAAGTTACAATTTCATATATTATTTTTTACTGTGTTTATTTTTTGGCTAAGCCTAAACGCCCGTACGTTTAAGTACATTTATAACACGGTCGAGTGTAAACGTACGGACCTGGATATGGAAAGGTGGAGCTGGAAAATGGAAGGAGAAGTGGTATGTGTCCGAACATATAGACACTACCCTATTTTTTACTATTTAGATTGTATTTACTATTTATTCGAATAATTTATTATAATTTGCGCATATTTAAGGTCTTATGAAGTTTATAAATACCCTATTAGATTTTCTTGAATAAGTCCACTAGAAAGTTTAAAAAACTTCTTTGAAAATTATAATTCTACTTGGCAGAAGACATCTTAATTAAGTTTTTATGATCAAAAGAAAATGGAGAAATTAAGTCCGACTTTATGGCATTGCTTTCATCTGTATTCAATTCATGTTTATCAAAGGCACGTCGACATTTTCCAATGTTTATTTGGTTGAAGCAAGTTGAATATATGACAAAAATCACAACCCAAAATTAACCAAAAATAGACGCAGTTACAGTTTTTTGAACAATTGTACTATCTTATTTCCAACGACGAACTTACGACTGTTCTCAAATTGATAAAACTGTACAGTATATTTTTACTGCATTAATTTCACTATCAATTTGATGTAAAAAAGGTAAATTTCAAATATATTATAAGAATAAAAACATTTAAAATTGATAAATTGAAATCTAATTTTTAATTTTAAATACTTTTATTCTCTACGAAGTATTGTTTAAAATATATTTGATGAAAATAGAGTGATTAATTCTTTATACGTTCATACTTTTTCAAAGGTTATTACTTTATCTCGTCAATTTGAAAAAAAGTGTCCAGGCGCAACAATATTTCAGTATGAATAGCCGAATTTTTCAGTGCGAGTAGACACTGCTTTTAAAAAGTGCTTTTCGACTCTTTTGATGAGCGAAATTGTTTAATTACTATTCAGAAATGTACCCACATAGCACACTTCCCGAAAAAACTTGTATTTTCTCGGGACTTCCTCAAAATGGTCAGAAGAAAAAACCAGGCCTGGCCTAGGTTTTTTTATTTGAAAACAAATGTAATGAATTTCTACGTAAATTTGACAAAGAATATAGTACTTTTACCAAAAATAGTATTAATCAAAGAATCTAGTGAACATTTCATACAAATTTTATTAAATCATTTTAAAAAGTGATAAATGGATTTAATTAATTTGTTCTTCCTTTCCATAATCTGGAAGAAACCCTTCATCATTAAATTATTTATTGTTCCGTTATAGCTTACCTATCAAGAGTTTTAAAAACATCCGAAATATTGAGTAATATATTTTAGACTTGAAAAACAGCGAGCCGATGCAATAACAAGCTTAATTCGTGTTTACGAATTAGCTCTGACTTATATTCTTTGCGATTAATTTCTCTTGCGAGAAGTTACACCTAATGCGCTGCCTGGCGGTTTAGTTTGGAACTAGGATATGCGCAACTGAGAGTATTAGTTCCGAACTAAGCCGCTGGCCAGAGCATTGGGTGCGACTTCTCGCAAGAGAAATTAATGGCAAAGAATATTAAGTCAGAGCTAACTTTCGACCACTAATTAGGCTTGCCATTGTATCTGCTCGCTGTTTTTCAAGTATGAAATACTACTTAATATTGCGACTGTTTCACAAATTCGTGATAGCTAAGCTATCGAGGAATAACAAATAATTTTATTATTTATTGTTTTTCCCAAATTATGTACGGAAAAAAATTTGAAAATAAATGCAAATTATTGATTATTTTTTAATATGACTTTAAGACATTTTTATGAAACTTTATTAAATTATTAATGGTTCACTGGATTCTTTAATTATTTTATTTTTGTTATAATTTTATTGTCAAATCTACTTAAAAAAAAACCCCAAGGACAGGCCTTGTTTTTTCATCCGGCTACTTGGACCAAGTCCCAACAAAAGACTAGGTTTTTTCGGTAAGTGTGCTATGTGAGATACCTACTTAAATTCAAAAGTAAACTTAAATTCAGTGATTCAAGTAAAGTTGATCTGAATTCAAGAACACCTATTATCAAATTCTGAAATTCAGAATATTAAGAACCATCTTATATTCAGACAAATTCTTTCTGAATTTAGGCAGCAACATTTTTCAGTATTCCTTTTTACTGTCTATAAAAAAACTCCTTAATCGTATTACTTTCATCTTTGAGGTCGGAAAAGATATTTTTTTTCCTTGTTTTTGCGTGTGTCATATTTTAAGAGAAGTCGTCAAGCTGGTGAAAATCGTAAAAAAGTTTATACCATATCAGTAAATTACGTTCGTCAACGGTGTCGTAACTCTGTACACGCACTCGATTTTATGCTCTGAGCAATCAAATTACTCATTCTCAAATTAAAATACAGTATTCCCGAGGGTAGTCTTTAGGGAATTTCATTGAACGGAAGTGGAAGTTTCTTTGAAAAGGGACCTCTTAATTAATTAAACTAGTCCAGTTTAAAGTGCAGACTGGTGCAATGTTGAATTGAGAATGGTTTTGTGCGCACACGCTCACCAACAGGTTGCACCACGACGTGTGTTGAAAACAGTAAAATTGGAACTCTGCCATTACGTTAGTACCACTGTGTATTTATAGATAAACTCAATTATTGTCAATTACCCTTTTTTATTTGCGTAAAGTTTTCACATTAAGCTTACTTTTCTAATTTCAGTTTCGTTGCTACTTTATACTTCATATTACAAGTTAACAGAAAAGTAGTGTAAGGTGTGAAGAAAGAAGCTGTAATCTGTTGATTAAAAGCATATTACCACGATTAAGGAAACGCAAAGGAACAAAGCAAAGGAAATTGGTTTTCCTTTAGATTCTGGTATTACTTGAATTTACTTTACGACCTTTCACACTATACGTGGGTGTAAGTGTGATGAGCTTTTATGGAATTGAAAATTAAATTAAAAACGAGAAAAGTTCGATAGAGTTAGTAAAATTAGAAAAATCCATGAATATGTATTCTGAAGCGATTTATAAATTATGACCTCTCTTGATGCAATTGTACGTGAAGTGATCCGTTGAGGTCAAGTAATCGGGGCAACAGACACGAGATTTCCAATAATCCTGATGCGATCTTGTAATGAAAACCGGATTAACAAGAGAATTTCTGCCAGACCCCGAGGGATAAAAAAAGGACGGAGCAAGGTAAATACTCGGCACCAAGCCTTGCTGGCATGCCAATTTAAAGATCTGCCTTAGCTACAACTCCTCATCTCTTTCTAGGATGAGCACCAGTGGTTGGCACTGAAACCAGTCGTTGGCACCCCCCTCTAAATTTATCTAAACAATAAGAAAATGCAAATATTTATCATATTTTGTTTACATGAGAGTAATTTCAACAGATTACGTTAAATATATGCACTTTCCTACTGTGTAAAGTAAATTAGTGGTTGGTGTCAACAACTGGTGATCTCATCCTATCTATTTTTTTTTTCGCAAAAGACTTCCATACCAAATGAATGAAAACAACATCTTTGACGACAACTTTGCAAAACCTAAGGCCACTTTTCATTTATCTCAAAATTCTGAAGATAATATTGTCAGATACCTTCTTTTTGGGTGCCCCCAACGCTTACCTTTAATTATTCTTTCTTAGAGAAAAAGAACTTTTAATGAAATTAGTTAACGTTTTACTTCTACAATATTACTTTTCAACTACGATCAGTAATGATGTGACCATCCATATTCTCCAGAGTTGTTGATTCTTTTGAATTCCCTTGAATTTTACTAAGTTCCTTTTACATTCCTTTTAATAAATTCAGTTCTATTTAAATTTATTATTGAATTCAGATGTACATCAAAATTGCTAATGATTAACTCCTTGATTTTAGGAAATATAAATATTTATTTGTTTGAAATTACATATTTTGAAAAATAATTATTCTTACTTACTTTTTGGTTACATTTACTTTAAAATTAGACCTACTGAAACAGTGGGGATATTTTTTACATGTAAAAAATGTATCTGAAAATCAGTGTCAAAATACCCCTTGATTATATATCTAATTGGTATATTATATTATATATTATATTATATAAACCACAGCTTCGGAATCGCGGGATTCATTATGTGATGTTTTTTTACAACATTATTATCATTGTAGCCACTAAAAATAAAAATGTTGCATTTTCAACCTGTGGGTTACAGTTTCGTTCGGTTAAGATATAATCAGATGAAACATAATAAAACATTTGACCAGATTTGACTACTATTTTAGTGTGTTTTCAAATTTCGATGAACGAAAACTGTGGCCTTCAAATTTCACGTCTTTTCTAATTGGGACGTTTATCAATTTCCATGCTTTCAAATTAGGCTCTGACGAATATTACGGAATTTGCCGTAACACTAGCGTAATTTTCCCAGTATCAGGAATAATAAAAAAAAAACATTATCAAGTAGAAGAGCGGAGTCTAATGTGGCGTACCAAACTATATATCTCAATTTAAAGAATCATATAGGCGATTTGTTTGTAGCAAAATATAGAGCATGTAGTTCAATATTTTTGACGAAAAATGTAGTATTTTTAACACAAATAGTATTAAATAAAGATTTGAGTGAAAAATAGATAATTTTATAAAATGTCATAAAAATTTCACAAAATCATCTTAAAAAGTGATAAATGACTTTCTTTTATTTTCAATTTTTTCCATAATTTGGGAGAATCAATAAGTAATTAAATTTTGTAATTCTTGATAGCACAGCTATCAAGAATTTTAAAAACTTCCGAAATATGCAGTTATTTCAAAAACAGCAAGCCGATGCAATGAAAAGCTTAATTCGTTGTCGAAAGTTAGCTCTGGCTTATATTCTTTGATTCACTTCTCTTGCGAAAAGAAGTTGCACCTAATGCGCTACACAGCGGCTCAGTTTAGAACTAATACTCTCATTTCCGCGGATCCTAGGAGGGCCCCCAAGCTTCCATGCAAATTCATGCGTCAAAGTTTTTGATTGAAAAGTACCTTCTCAATCGTAACTGCGGCGTCACATTCGCCTCGACACAGGTTAAAGTCTCATCAGTGAGGATGGTTATATGTTGTGTAGTTTTTGTTATTTTCTGTCATTCGTGGTAACATATTTAAATTATGATTATATTTGGTTTTTATAAGGAAATATTTAGAGCCATCGACAGTAACTGTGGAAAGTATGTGGAAATTATTATTTAATTTAAATATGTAACCAAAAAATACAGCAGGTTTAGACCCTGCGAAACATGAAACTATCATCCCTGATGTTGCTTTTGCCTGTATTGAGGCAAATGTGGCACCCCGGTAGGGATTTAGAAGAAACTTCTTAGTCAAAAACGTTGTAGCGTGAAATGCATGGTGGCTTTGGGGGCCTGGGGATCCAAGCTTCAAACTAAACAGCTATACAGCGCATTAGACGTAACTTCTACTCGCAAGAGAAATGAATCGCAAAGAGTATAAGTCAGAACTAACTTTTAACCACGAATTAGGCTTGCCATTACATCGGCTCGCTGTTTTTCAAGTCTGAAATATTACGTAATATTTCAGGTGTTTTTAAAATTCTTGATAGCTAAGCTATCGAGGAATAATAAATAATATTATTATTCATTGTTTCAGTAAAATAAAGTGTTAGAAAAAAGTTTTTAAGTTTTCCATTAATAGCACGTAAGTTGAGAAGCTTTTCATAAGAATTATGTCAAAAATGTTACATACCTACACTGTTAAAAATGTTTGCAATTTTACTATAGATTTACTATACATTTGTATAGTAAATCTAAAAACTCGGTCTATGAAATATCAATTAAGAGACTGTATAGTAAATTTCATATACATGTATATTGATCAACTTTTAGGAAAGTCAGGTAATTTCACTTTCAATAAATTAAAAATAATTATGGCAGTAATTTTCAATTCTAAATGATAAAGTATAATATTTTTTTCAAGTTAAACATAAATCCTACTGGGTTTTAAGTGGAAAAGTTCAATTAAGCGAATCATTAAGACACCGAACCTAAAAAAATCGGTACTCACGTTAAAATTTTGACATTTACAGTGAATTTTGAAGAAAATTCCACCCGTACGTTGCACTTTGATTATAAATAAGAATTTAATCGATGAATGTTAGTTTATCACTTTAGTTTTAAATATTTGACCAGATTTGGGTGCATCAAAGAACTTTCAACTTTCACGCACTGTGTTTTACTATACATGTATATTAATTCTACAAGAGATGGTATATTAAATTTACAACACGTATATGCATATTGCTTCCAATACATTTATAGTAAAATCGCTATAGAAATTTCTAACAGTGTAATCTTAACACTGGCAAAGCAAGATTTCGGAAAGAAAGTTTCAATATTGGAAACAATGTACAATGGATTTTCGATTAAAGCACGGTTTGGGGCATAGCTTGCCTTGGCCTTGACACTCAATCGAGCCTGTCTGAACGTAAACAGTCAATGGCGTTTGAGTCATTTCCTATGACGCGATCCACACACCCGTGCAATGCATCTTTGTCCCTCCGCTGCTTGTGTTTCACGCTTAGTTGACCACCCTCTCGCGACCCCGAGGGGCTCCACTCTCAGCCCGAAACCACCGCGGGAGCGATTTTCGGAAGGCGTAAATCAAGCCTGCTTTAATCGAAACTCCAGTGTATTATTATTTAAGTAGGGGAGACCACCCTACATACATTAGATAATGAATTTGAGTACATAATCTTTAATTTAAAATACTGATGTATGTAAAATAAATAATTTAATTTAATTAATAGTTAAGACACTCAACGTGTTATTAAATTAAAATTAGAATTAACTATTGTAGGTATATTCGTGCTTTTAGTTAATGATTATCTACTGTAGGATCATTATCTACTGTAAGGTGGTCTACCCTATATATTTATATAACTGTACATAAATTCATGTATCGTGCGCCAGATTACGTGCTTGTGCATAATGTGCGAGTAAACATATTTCATGTCAAATTTAATTAATATTACTTATAAGCTTGAAGCAATTGAGTATACACAAGACTTCAAAATATAAATGAGACAAAAATTTTGTTTACTGCAAAATACTTTATTTGTCATTACTTGTATACCGCTCTAAAGATAACTACAAAACGTCACAACATCAAAAACAATTATGTTTTTGAGATGAAACTTCTTTGAATTCTTCCTTCATATTTGTACATTATATTTCTCAATTTTCAGGTCAAATTAATAATATTTAAGGCCTCTTTTAAAGCACCAAACAAGTAAATTTCAGAATTGAGGCGAGCATGTTAGTAGCGGAGATGATTATAAGTTCTAATATCATTATTGCTCGCAGGGATGAGGACCGCTTCCTAAGGTGCTTCGAAGACTGAGCCTATTATTGGAGAAAGCATTCGAAAAAAATTTTGAAGGGTTCAGTATCTTAGACAGCGTATAGACCGAGGTAGCCGTTCTCGCCCCCGCTATCATTGTTGCCATTATGACTCGTAACCACCTCTGCTGCCTACAACATATCTTTAATTTTGAAATTTACTTATTTAATGCTTTAAAAGAGGCCTTAAATATTATTACTTTCACCTAAAAATTGAGAAATATAATGTACAAATATGAAGGAAGAATTCAAAGAAGTTTCATCTCGAAAACATTCCCTTAAGTGTATCAAATTGTACACAGAAGTTGAGGTCATTTTATACTGCTAATTTTTAATGCAAATAAGTTGGTCGTTTTAAAAAAAAAAGCAAAATGGATTTTCTCGAGTTCAAATCGCCTGATTTGTTTCCAAAGTTCTTTCCGGAATATTGTCACCTTTTATTAGATTGGGTCTTGTACACTTGTACACTGATTTCCTTCATCCCCGACAGTATAGCGAGACTAGAACCCAGTGAGTCACACTTACCCCGAAAGGGATTCCATTTAATGTTATAATAATAATAATAATTTGGAGTGAAATTTGTTCCCCGTTGACTGAACTAAGGTGTCAATCTCTTTAAATACGAACGCGCCACCGTAAGTACTGCGCCACATTATATTAGGAGCCGCTCCCCTACCCTATTCTGTAATCTAATATTTCGACCTTAAAATCTAATTTGATTTTGAATTCTTTCTGGGAAATATTTTAAAAGAGTCAGGTCACACGTCGAACCCAATTTCCTATTTTATTTACAGAAAGCGTTTCCGAAGCAAAATTGTTTGCACTGTATTTATACTAAAGAGTAGAGGTATTGTGATGCCTTCTCACGTATGTATATTGTATATGTATAATAAAAGAGTCTAAAAGAATCAAGAACGTCTACTCAGTGATATATCGAGTACTATGTGCATTTTCGACGTTCCCCCAACCAAGATATTTCTGAGTGCAGTACAATCACTTCATGTTTTTACGGCAACGACAGCCCTGCAGGCTTTTCTCATGGAGACTTCAAGTTCCTTAGCAACGTTCGTCACGGGTTGTCGGCTAAGAAAAGCTCAAGTGGCAGGCGAGTATATTTCGGATGGCAGATTTTCGTCAGTGCCAAACGCCGTGGAAATACGTTGGATCCGGACCGTGTCCGACGCGACGTTTGAACATTTAGACCACTTGAATTCAACCAGGGACGCCTCAACACAAATTTTCATTTAATGTTACCTTTAAAATTAAAAAAAAATTTGTCATTATCGTTAATTTGCGTAAAAGAAAATGACGCTTAACTTAATTAAAAAATGTATTATGAAACAAACCAATAGAAAATCTGTTGCGTCTTTCGGATATCGCGTTTCGCGCTCGATAATGTACTTAGCTCGCGTTACGCGCTCGGCTACTTTCGATCTTTGCATTTCGTGTTCGACTTGGTTCACAGCATAATGCGTGTACACTGTACAGAAGCTTACCTTCAAATATTACAAGACTTTCGAAACCTTCACTTTAAAAAACATGGTCAAATTGATTTTTATTTTAAATTAATAAGAAAATTACCTTACCTAATGCTCTAGTGGCCTTAAGGAACATATTCTCATTATAATACAAGCACTCAATTTTTTATTTGTATTTATGTAGTTCTCTAATAAATCATACAATCACATTTTTTTGTATCTCGCAAATTCTTTGTAGAAAATGAAATTATATATTTTTATTTACATTTTTTACGATTAAATCAAAAACTAAGCATCTTATCACAAAATGTATACATCTTTTTAGGATGAACAATTTTCATGTATAAATTCCTGAAATTAAACCAAGAATCTTACGATAACCAAGATACCTGAGAACCAAGACTTGGTTCTCAGATATCCAGGAGGTAGCATCGTATTTTCGTTGCTGTTCCTTCCTGTTCTGATTTTCCTTAACTTGATAAGGGTGCTGTGTGAGCACCGAAACGTGGGTGAATATTATCTATGCATTTTATTGTTATCAAAAGAAAAATATTTTTATTTTGTTTTCAGAATTGCAATAGCAGCATTTTGTGGTGTTTGTCCTTTTATCGTAAGATTCTTGGTTTAATTTCAGGAATTTATACATTGACTTGAGTGTTGGACGTTAAATGGGATTTTGAATTTGAATATAATCTAATTTAAGCTTCTTAAATTTCAACAATTTTCATATTCAATATTTTTTTCGTGAATTTCTGAAAAAGAATTTTTGATTAACGAACTTAAGAGTAAGCAATTTATAAACGATCAATAGAATCGGCAAAAATATACTGATTTGTAATATTGTAGATAATTTTGTAATAGATACTGATGCTTAACTGAGAGAAATCAGCTCGTGTTGAAATTGTTTATTTATCAACATTTTTTTTTTATTTTTGTGTTTTTAATTTCACTGCAGAAAAAAGCTGCAACTCTTATCCAATCCTAATGATGAAGGGATCATTGAATACAAATTGCAGCCTTTATCTACAATTGAAGCTTGAAACACAAAAAAAAACCAAATTATTTTTGTACGCTTCGATGTTTCCATAAAAATTCGCTCAATTTGGTTTATTTTCGACAATTTTATCAGTTATTATAAAGATTGTATGAAATTTTAGATTGACTTCGTAGATTTCTTGAAAGTGACAGATACCATTTTTAGGTGAGCAATATTCGGATTTTCTTACTTGTGCTTATGCAAATAAAAACAAGCCTTAAAATTAACCATTTTATATTTTATATGTAAATTTAAAAGTTAACATAATTTTCAATTATAAACCTTCAACAATGAATAATTTTTAATAAAGAGCCTTTAGCAATGAAACATTTGAAATTGAAAGTCTTCGAAACTTAAAAAAAATTCAGATTATAGACGTTCAACTTTGAACAATATTAAAATTTTCAACGAAGGTCTCAAGGTATTCGAACCTAACAGCCCACAAAAATGATTAATATTCTATTTAATCATAAACAATGGTATTCAAGCGAAATTAATCACTTTAAAAAAGTTTTTCTTATATAACTAAACGTTTCGATTCTAAAATAATAATTTTGTGAATATTATTATATAATTAATATAGATGAAATCGAATTCGTAAATCAGTTTGTATGAAATATAATATTTTTGGAGTTATATATTAATATTATGGAATGCTGAAACTCAATATTTCTTCTTGAGCAAGAAACATCATTATTCTCTGTGGATTATTTTCTTCACGGAGAAAAAATGTGTAGAGATAATTCTCCAGAAAGAATTGGAGCAAGGATAAAAAAATCACTTCATATATATTATATGATTTTTTACGACTAAAAGGTGAAATTGAAGTAATTCAAAGAAACGTATGAACCAATTGCAATGGTTTTTATGGACGTGATGTAAGTCTCACTAAAGTCGTAAAAGCCAGTTATCGGATCCAGGGTCTTGAAAAAGATAAAAATTTTATTATTTAACAAATAATTTCCATCAGCAATGATCAACAACCAAAAGAATACTACCAAATAAAAATAGCATTGAAATTGTCCGTGTCTCCCGATTTGAAAGAGTTTTAACTTCACATCCTCTAAAAATGATAGTTCTTCAAATTTTTTACTTTTCAAAATTTGACAAGGATTAACGTTTTACAAATTTTCCCGACAAGGTTTAAAATAAAAATAAAAATTTTAATTACACCTTTTTAAATTAAGAACGCCTAAAATCGAAGTCTGTAAATTTGAAGGTGTATTCAGGAGTTTTATATTATATTTTGTTAATTTTCGTAGCTTGAAACCACGTTGCGAAGAAGCGTTATCTTAATTTTAAGAACTCAGCTCATTTCCTTTGGAAAATGTTAATTTTGCGATAAGCAATTGTTTGCAGACAGTAAAGTCTTAACCACCGAAAAACTAGAATTCTTCACGAAACCTTACGAATTAGCAGTTCGTATTCCTGAAGGTACTTTGCACGGACTGCTCATTACGGAAGTGGGAAGCAGGCAAATTAGACACG
>CAKNWW010242474.1:0-10360 GCA_932074435.1 Andricus kollari | reverse complement strand
TAAATCGTGACTACGAAATTTGAATTAAATTAAAATTAAATGTCAATGTTTACATCTATAAAACCCATCCTTGTTTGGACGATTGTCAATCTCTTCTCGTATTTTTTTTCTTCATTTCATCTAATAAAACACATATATACAAATTACTTTTATGAATTCGAATAATTTTTCAATTAATCAAATTATTTATAAGTGGTAACTATGGTGATACACCGTACGTTTCAGCGACAGTTTCACGGCGTTGCTGCCATTCAAGCGAAGTCCGAAGTGGATTCTTTGGAGCAATCAATGGGCAATCATGGGATTCACAAAGGAATCGTTTATAAACTGCCGCATTCATGTTTTTCTGATTCCCTGATTTCTCAGTGAATAGCCCCTCGTTTTCTCTGAGAGGAACGTGGCCAGCTAAGAAATATATGTGTCGTGATCAGTTTTATCGGTATTTCTTTTTACACATATTAGATACCAATAGGTAGGTTTAAAAATGTTACATTAAATTTGTAAAATATTTTGCACAGATATAAACATGTTTTTGTATTTCTGAAAATTAAGAGTTGTAAAATTGTGTTCGAATACAATTTTTTTATTTTGAAATTTTATAGTATTTTATAATCATCTCACTTTGTTGAAAACGCAAAATTCATTTACATTAAGTAATATATAAATGAAAAATAGGTTAAACGACGTAGTTAGTTTAGTTTAGTTGATATGCGGGCGGGGAGCCTCGATGGAGCCGCCCTGGCGCTCAAGCTATAAAGCCTATTGTGCCACACCCAATCATAGATCTCTTGGTGAAGCCCACTATGCCAACCACTGATCGCTTTATAATTTCTTTATGTTTCATGAAATGAAACCCAAGGGTTTGCTGCCTGAGCCTAACTAAAACCAGGCACTATGGTATAAGACATGCAGGGATGTTGCATTATCCCTGCCGCATTTCCCGCACTCTGTTGTCGGGTTGAAGCCCATCTTGTGCATGCAATAGATCAGGTGGTTGTGCCCTATAAGCATCTGAATCACTGTCATTATATCTTTCTTGGGTAAGCCCAGTATTTTCATGGATCTGTCCATCCTTTACGTATAGCCCAGGATGGCTTTCGCCAGGAACCCATATGAGAGCCACGTTGTTCTTTTCTGCAAGTTGGTTTAATGCCTTTTTGTATTCACAGTAAATCCCAGGGATATTATTTATCTGAAGTTAGCTAAAATCGTTGCAAATAATTAAAAATTATAATTATCTGACAGCGGGTAATTTTTATCCACCTCGTGATAAAAATTATCTGCTGTCGGATAATTGTAGTTTTCAATTGTTTGCAGCGTTTTTATCCAACTTTAGATAAATAATAACTCTGGGATTTACTGTGTTCCCAAACCGGCTCTGATGTTATGTCTGGTTTCCCAACAGCAGTTAATGTCGCTTAATTGACTGTCCGAGCAGCCAGGACAGCCAGGTCATAGATTCCTGCTCCTGACCCTCTCCTCCTTTAGAGCCGTCTATGTACATGACTTATCCTTGAAGGAGCGGGATACTGTTTGCTTTCCACATATCCCTGCTTGGGATGCAGACGCGGAAAATCTTGGTGAAGTTAAAGCGTTTGATTATTTTATCTTGCCTCATTTCTAGAATAATTGGCAGTGTGCTGATGTCACTTGAGAGCTTAGTGTGTCTAGCCCCCCCAAGTGCATATATTTTCTCTTGTCAGGCAGCCCATCGCGTGAGCCGACCTAGCAGTTATCGCAAGATGAAGGGGTTTTTTACAAAGACCCCACGTCAAACCAAACGCTTTTCTGCACATCTAAAATGTCATGACAAACGTTGGGTTTCAAGATGCTTCGCTCAGATCAATTTGTTATCTAGGATTACCCCCAGATATTTAACCGAGTCTGAGGTCATCAGCCTCCCACTATAAAATGCAGGGGTGTCGACTTTCGACACTTTGTATTTTCTCGTGAAAATGACTAGACTGGTCTTTTCCGGATTTACCGAGAGCCCTCATCTGTCGCACCAGAGGTCTATGATGTGCAGCGCCGACCTTGCAAGACCCATTAACGTCTCCAGATGAACCCCTCTGAGTAGGATTACAAAGTCATCCGCATATCCCTGGGTATAAAACTCTTCCTCATTTAGCCTACTCGCTAGCTGGACTGGCGTGCCACAACTTGAAATCTCTCGACAGATGACTTCTGGAGGGGCATTGCTGAAGGCACCCTCTATATCCAAGAAGGTGCCCACAGCAAACTCTCCCTGTTTCAGCTGCTGGTTCAATTTTGCGATAACAGCTTGGAGCGCCGTTTCTATCGTGCAGCCTGCCTGAAAGGTGTGCTGCCGGCTGTGTAGCGGAGAGGCTATACACGCAACTTATCCGTGATATATCTCTCGACCAGCCTCTCTAGCGTTTTCAGGATGAAGGACGTCAATCTGATTGGCCGGAAATATTTAGCAGAATTGTAGCCCTCCTTCCCAGGTACAGGTTCGTGTGCATGAATTTTCATCTGGGTGCGCTAGTCATTTTACAAAGTTTCTCCAGGTGGGTGTTCCACAATTCTGCTTCTTTCCTAGACTTAATTGTACTTTCAGGGCAATTGTTCTCATATGATGTAGTCACAGCCCTTCGCAGAAAATCTGCGGCGTGCTCCAACTCGTTTATAGTACCGTAGCTCGTGGGGAATTTCACAAGCTTGCCTTGAAGTTCCGCTTTACATTAGTCCCGAAGTGTATTCCTGGGGGTTCTGATCTTTGTAACCGTCGATTTTCCTAGGCCCAACCGGTACCATATATATTTGTGGCCCGAGAGAGACTTCTCATCGGAGACTCTGCAACCCTCTATCATGCTCCTTAGTTCTTCCGAGCATAGAGTAAAATCGAGAACCTCACTCCTGTTTTTAATCTGGAATCTGGGAGTATCACCACGATTTAGAATCTCCAGTTTAGTGTCCACTAGGTATTCAATTAAATTTGTTTGTGCTTCCCCACACTGTATGGTGGGAGTTTGCATCACAGCCCAACAGCAGAGGAATCCTGTTTTCCTGGCAGTGCTGAATTAGAGCCTTTACCTATCTAAGAGGCGGGGGCCTCTCACCATCGCCCGGTATATAATAATAATAATTATTATTATTATACCATTAAGCCATTTCCCTTTCGGGGTAGGCGTGAATTGCTCGGTTGGAAAGTAGTAGTGTGTGGATGGATATATGGGTATAGGGTAGATAGCTATATAGGTGTAAGATACATACATTTTTAATTGATCTAGAATTCTCGTGTTATTTATTTAAATGACACGTTCCTTCCGCAAAACTGCTCCGACCCAGGTTGCTGATCAATCTCTGTAGCGATCACCCCACGCGAAGAGCCTCACACAATTGTCATGTGTGGTTCCCCACTTGTGCCCATTAGTATCCAAGGTCTTTGTTTCAGGCGTCATTCACTCTATTGTCACTCTGTTTACAAACTATTTGTCGCCACGCTTTTCTGTCTTGGCATACTACTCTAGCTTCCTTCACGTCCATGCATTTTCTCATCCAAGCTCTCGTGTTTCTAAGGCTTCTTATGTCTCTTCGGATTAATGTCTCATTCACAGATTCTAACCATTCTTTCGGCGGTCTACCTCTGGGCATTCTGCCTTTATACACCCTTTTGGTCAATCGTTTATCTTTCATTCTTTCAAGATGTCCGAACCACCTTGATTTATTTCCCATATGTGAAACAGTGCGTCTTCTGTACCACATTCTTTGAGGATTATCTCGTTTCGGACTTGGTCCACCAGTGTTTTCCCGCATATTGTGCGCAGAGGTTTCATGCTAATCGCATTAATTTTACTCTTGCCCTTTTCTTGACATGTTCATATCTCGCTACCGTATAATACAGTCGGTACAACATCGGAATTATGCATCGTCATTTTAGCTTCTTTTGATATGTTTTTATTTCTGAGAATGGACCCTGCTCTACCGATAACCTTCTTACCCTCATTTATGCGCCTGTATAAATCCCCATATATTTTCCGTCGCAAGTGAATAGGCTAACCAGATGTACGTACTTGTCAACTTTCTCTAATCTCTCATCATTTAGGACAATGTTCCACATTGTTTTCCCACTTTTTCCTTCAAACACCATTACCTTTGTTTTATTTACGTTGATTTTGAGGCCTATGTTCTTCATGCTTGTATTAAGTTTATTCAACATTATTTGCAAGTCCTCGATTGATTCTGACATAACAATCTTGTCATCTGCGAAATCTAACCCACGTACCTTCACTGTTTCGAGATCTACACCCTCTTCGTTAAAGAGGGCCATTCTTAGACACTTATCCATAAATATGATAAATAGCCATGAGGTCATCACGCATCCTTGTTTCACGCCTTGCATAATATCGAACCATTCACTCATTTTCCTATCAACCATTACACTCGCTTTTCTGCCTGCGTTGTTTTTATTGCTTGCAGGAACCATCCATTGACTCTGTACTCTTGAAGGACTTCCCAAAGTTTATTTCTATTTACCTTATCAAATGCTCTTCCTAGGTCAACAAATGCACAGAAAACTTTCTTTCCTACTCTTAAGCTTTTTTCTAAATATCTGATCTGTACATGATCTTCCTGGCATAAATCAACTTTGGACTTCCCATATCTTTTCTTCTGTAATTTTCACTACCCTACGAATAAGTATCTTTGAGTATATTTTACTTACGGTACTTAGTAAGCTGATACCTTTGTAATTATAGCAGTTGCTTTTATCTCTCTTTCTTTTGTATATTGGTACGATAATCGCTTTTCTTCAATCGTCTGGGACTTGTCCCGTCTCGCTACCTAAATTTATCAATTTGCACAATCTGTGAAGACTCGCCACCGTACTTGAGCATTTCAGCGCTAATACTGTCTACGCCAGCATCCTCACCATTTTTTAAGCTCTTAATTGTATCTCTAACCTCAGTGATACATACTTTTTCAATTGGGTTTTTTAATGTATTATTTTCTATCTCGCAGTTCTGTTGCCCTATATCTTCAGCTCCTAATAATTCTTTAAAAGAGTCTATTATCCCGTCTGTATCATATAGCATTTCACCTTTGCTATTTCTCATGCTGATAAACTCTGTACTTTTACTTCCCTTCATCTCTTTAAATAATAGTTTCATGGTTCCTTCAAAATCGCTTTGTAATTTCTTCTCTTCTTTAGTTCTGATTTTATCTTTACTTTCCTAGACTAGTCCTTTACTTTTCCTCTTTTTGTGTCTGTAATCATTATCAAGCCTATTTCTCTCCTCATCGTTAAGACCTGTGATGTTTAACGTTCTCTCGTACGCTTCTTTCGTTTCTTGTCGGGCTGCCTTAATTTCATCATTCCACCATGCATCATCAGATTTTCTTCCTACAACTGCCATATCACATACTTCCATCGCAGTTTTATCAATGGTATCCCGTGACGAATTCCACGCGCCCTCTATATCTTTATGGCTTTTAAGTGCCTCCCAATTTGCCTCATCTATGCGTTCATTTATCTTATTCCGTAAATCTATTCGCACTTCCGCCGAGGAAATAAGCACCTCTAGCCTTTCTCCGCTTCTGCCCCTGAGTATCACCTTAATAACAGTGAGGTCGCTGGAGCAGAGCTTAGAAACCAAAATCGCATCCATAACCTTGACGGCTATGCATGCCCTTGGTGCTTTTTCGCGCGCACCCTTATATGAGATTCCCGTCTCAGACATTGATAGACTAATTCGGGGCGTCTCTGGACGCTTTTTGTCCACCTACGGAGCCCAGTCTTGGAGTCCTTCCTCCTCTTGACGGTAGAGCGAGCTTGAGGAGTTGCTCCAAATTAATTTTTCAGCATCTGTGGCTCCCTGTGAGGTGCCTTGGCTGCTGTTTGAAAGCCGCGCGAAGCGGGCCAACCTTTTTTGTGCACCGCTACGGTTCCTATTCCTTAATCCCCGTTAACTGTTTTTCCATCGTGACAACAAAATTGTTGTCATCGGTGTTAGAAGTCTGCACCGCTCCTGGTAGGCAGCCCCTGTGGAGCTGCCCACCTTTGGCGGTGGGTTAGATGATAATCCCCGATCGGAGTTCTCATTATTTTTATTAGTTTTTCGTGTGTCATCCACTTTGGTCCCACAGGAAGCAAGGGAAATAAAGCATACCCCCTGCAGAGCTCCGCTTCCCGGGGGTGGGTCTACATGCTATGGGATTCGACCTGGTATCCCAAAGTCTCCGTTAAGACACCTCCTTTGTGTCTCTACTAAGGGTGGCGCACTGGGCGTTCAAAGATTTGTTAACACTGGTGCCATTCAGCCCTTAGCACGTCGATCACATCATGAATTGGAAGCTTGAGAACTCGTGCCCTCGATATTCCAGGAGGCTGTAAGTTCTCCAGAGCAGCTACACCTCGCGATGCAGTCCCTCTACTTCACCTATTCCAGATCTATAATCAGATGAGACCCTTAAGCCTTCCCACCAGCTACAATGTCCCGTGATATCTAGGGAGAGTAAACACACGTAATAATATATCAAATGTAAAATCGAGATCACAATTTAAAGATGAGACAAAAGTTCACTCTCGAGCTAAAGTGTTCCTGAATTAAGGACACGAAAGTCGAGTTAATAGAAGTTATCCAGGTTCAAAGTATGGCATTTAACAAGCTGAGAGTGAAATCACTTAAAATTTGAGCTGTCTCGGCTGCGGATTACGATGAAAAATTCAATTTTCAGTTAAAAATAAAAATTAAGATATGGTCCCGAGATATTAAATGTCTGAATATGGAATAATAAAGTTTGATTTTAAAAAGTTAGACAGTTCCGAGAAATTAGAAGTTTTTGTAAAAATAAAAACTTTTTTCCGAGATGTGGGTATGCTGAATTAGAATTAAATAATGTTTGATGCGAAAAAATTATTCGATTCCGAGAAATTAAAAATTAAAAATCGCGATATCACAGTAGCATGGTCGAATTTTTTGCCAAAAATCCGAAAAAAAAAATAAGAATATACTTTTCTTTTATTAAATAATAATAATTTCAAGAAATATCAATGCGAAAATGTTGATTTGATTTTCAAAGAATCTTGTATGCAATAACCCCAGTTTTGATAAAAATGTAGGTTAAAAATTAATTATTCTGCTAAAGAAAATTCTTCTAAATAATACAAGATTTGAACCTAGGTAGATTAAAAAAGTACGGTCTTGATCATTTTTAGTGTTATAAGAAAATAAAAATATCATGAACATTAAATTTCCTAGAAGAAACAATGTAAGAAAAGTATTTTTTTATAATTCTTCACAATATTTTTGAATTCTGAAAATTTTGTACCAAACGAAAAAAGAGTATTGAAGTATAAAGTAGACGTTATTCACTATATTTATTCATAATAATTATCTCAAATAATATTATAATAAAAGACAAAACATTATAAAATCATTTCCGACAAAACTTTGTAAAATGTCAGTTGTATAACTATACTGTAAAGCAGACTATACTGATCTCTTACTGCGAAGTCAAACTCACAATCCTTTGTTTACCATGAAAATTAGTTATACACAACAGCTGACATGTTCAACTGCACTATTTCAAAAAGTTATTGAAGCTGCTTGTTCTAATAATCTTTCTTTTTACAATTTAAAGTAGTAATGCTGAATTTATGTTTTGTATATTTTGAAATCACTATCTCACCCAGCTGAAAATTCCTGTACAGGAACCTTGGAGAATCCTGCACATTTTCCTGTATACTACCCTGCACACGAACCTGTACAGGTAAGCTTGACGGTTCCTGTGCAGGAATTTGGCGAAGGAAACTATACATGATCCTGCAAAGGAACCTGTATGCAAGCTAACCTTTGAATTATCATGTACAGGTATTTTCACATAGTGAATTGAGGTTTGGGTTCATGTACAGGATCTTGTTCAGGATCCTGAACATGAAACTGCATAGGAACTAATCCGCAAGGGTTCGCTAGTGACTTGGCTCTCTCGATAGTGAGTTATATCTACAAGGAAATAAAAGAAAGGTAACATTACAGCTGTAAGCGACATGGGTTTTCGCAATGGCTTTCTGTAAAGCACCCTATACGTGTTTCTGTACAGGAACCCATGCTTCAATTTACTTCGTAAAGGAAGCTGTACTGGATCCCCGGTAAGAAGGCTTGCATTCAAAGGTATTAAAAATTGAAATACCTAGCAATGACGCATTAGAAGGAGCTTTAAAAGAATAAAATTTGCAAAGCCTAGTGGGGTTGTGCATAACAATACATCACTTTATCATAAAACTCTCGCTTTATCCAAATGCGATCATTAAAAAAATATGAAATAATTATAAACTTAAAAAATTATTTTTCATCACAGTTACCAGTATAGAAATCAATGTTGGCAACGTCAAATGACTAATACTATGTTTTTAAATGCATTTAACCTCAATATTATTCGAAAAACAGTAAATGAGGACAGCGAAATGTGCAAATTTAAAAGGAATTAAAAATCTTCTATTTCATGATACAGAAGGGACAAAACGGATTCAGTTTCAGAGATAACTTCTACTGCTATGGGGATTCTAAACGCGAGGACAAAAACGGTATCGAAAAGGATGCAATAATTGTAACGTCACCATCAAACAGGAAATTTTAGAATACTTTTCAATGCAAGTCTTCTTACCGGGTCATTCAAAGGCTCCTTCGTCGGTGCGGGTTCCTTTGCAGGATCATATACAATTTCCTTCGCCAAATTCCTGTAACGGAACCGTCAAGATTACCTGTATAGGTTCGTGTGCAGTTTCGTGTACAGAAACATGTGCAGGATCCTCCGAGGTTCCTGTACAGGAATTTCCAGCTGGGGCACACATTATCGTAAACTATTCAAATTTTTTCTTGTACAATGCAAACAAGTAAACTTCAAAATAACAATGTGAGATAGTGAATCTGACTATCCAATTTTGTCCGCGTGGCCTCAATTCAGAAATACTTCAGCTCATGAGTAGACTTTTTCTCATTTTTAAATAGTGATTTCTAGATGATTTGTTTGTGAAAAAATGCCACAGAAATCAATTTGAGACCTCCTTATTATCAGCACATGAGATAGTTCAAAATTAATAAACTGCTCTCGAATACGAAATTACCCAGAGATGTTCGACTCTGCTCATTTTTCAACTTTTTCGTTCTCAATTTTATAGAAATAATCGAGCTTTTACAAGATAATATTGATATGGGAATGTGATCTATGTTTTTAAATGGGAATCATAAGAGTTATTCTATGGTGATTCGTAACTTCCTTGCAGAATTTAATTTTTATCCAGATCTTCTGCTCAAATTTTGAGAATGTGTGTTTTTTAAGGAAGCCGTCCTAACTGTCTATGGCTATGAATATATTTATATGGGAATGTGCGGCTTATGTTTTTAAATGAAACCAATAATAGTTTTTCTGTGGTACCGCGTAATAACCTCCATCTGTAATAATTTTATTTTAGTACTTCGATTCCATTTTTTAGGATTAGCTAGTTAGGGAAGCTTTTATAATTGTCTAGGATTTTAAAAAGATTATATGGGAATGTGGTCTATGTTTTTTAATGCGAACCTTAACGTTTATAAACATTTAAGCCAAGGTGCAACGTGTTAATAGCTAAGTTTTGGACTTTGGAAATCTGATTTCTGTATTTATATGCTCTGTTAGGATGGCCTGAACAATTAATTTGATAAAAATAAAGAATGAGAATACACTGGATTTTGCATCCTATAAAACGGTATGCGAAATCTCTCTATTTATTTTAACATGTAACAGCAATCTTTCTTCCTCATTTCTGTTAAATATTTAGTTTACCCTTGTCTCCGTATTAGAAAAACAATCAAATAATTTTTCATCACGCAGTAAAATCCACTGGAAACGGTTCATACGCCCCTGACTATTTACGTTCGGTATGGAGATATTTTCGGTTCGGTTAGGGTTCAGGTCCAAGGTCAGACCCAAACCCGGCGCTATATCCGATTTTAACTGTATTGTAAGCATTTTTCGGAAAAATAAATATTTCACCTTCAAAAATGAAAGTCAAAAACAAATTTGACTCTGTTGGACAAACGGCATATTTTGACAGTTTTTAAGTCTTCTAATTGAAATAAAAAAATGTTCTCTACTACAATTCCGATAGGTTTTTCCATGCCTTTTTCATTGGGCGTAACCATTTCTTGGGAAAATAAATATTTAACTTTAAAAAATAAAGGTCAAAAATAAATTTTACTTTTTTTGTAGAAGAACCTGTTTTTTCAAAATTTGTTTGGACTAGAAAGAAAGGTTGGACTTTTTTGTTTATGTTTAGGATTAAAAAGAAAATTTAAATTTTTTATTGAATAAAATAAGTTTCAAGTGCTCCGGTATATTTATATTCTTTGAGTTTTCTTTC
>CAKNWW010242440.1:0-10139 GCA_932074435.1 Andricus kollari | reverse complement strand
AAAAAAAAAAAAAAAGAAGAAGTATTCACTGTGAGGTTCATTTTCTTGTATTTCTGACAAATTTTAAGAATTAAAAACAGTAGGCTACTTTTCTAATGTTTTAACTTTCAATTTTTAATGTTTCAATATGAAACGAGATTGCTCTATAATTTCAATGCCTTTCAATTTGAAATTGTTTTCTTTTTAATTTGAGTTTAAAATGTTTAATATTTTGGAACATTTTCAAATAAAAAATCATTTAATGTTCAATTACTAGTTCTAAAATCTTCTAATATTTAAGGCTTGAATTTGAGTAATTATTTTCTTAATTTTTCATTGTTTGGAATTTATTCTGTGGAAATTTAATTTTCCTTTAAAATGACAATTCAACTATTCAACTATTTGGTTAAAAATTAATGCATTTTGTTGAAAATTGGTCTTTTTTGGTTAAAAAAAAATTGCCTAGGATAAAGTTTAAACTATATGGTTAGAAATTGATGTATATTGTCGAGAATTAGTCTTTTTTAGTTAAAAATTAATTTTTTAAATTGAAAATTCATCTTTTTAGTTGAAAATTCAACTATTTTGTAGACATCTCGTAATTTATCTTTGAAAATTCTAAATTTTGAGTGACTTTTTTTTTCTTTATTGACGGAAAAACCTTTTTTGGCTGAAAATTCATCTCTTTTAGTTGAAATTTATTTATTTTCTGTTATACATGCAACTGGTTGGTCGAAAATGAGTATGTTTTGGTTGAGGATTCGACTATTTTGTTGAAAATTTGTCTTTTTTGGTTTAATACAACTGTTTTTGATTTAAAGTAAAAATCCTTGGTTAAAATATCAACTATTACATTTTTTGTTGAGAATTTATCTTTTTTGGTTGAAAATGCAATTACTTCGTTGAACGTTAAACTACTTTGTTAATTCATAAGAAACAGTAAGATCGTCTTCTGTTATTTTTGTATGACCCATACAAAATTCACGAAACAAATTTAGTCGGCAAAAATTACTTATGATGGGGGGCGTCGAGATTTATCCACCCTAACAACTGGGGGTACGTGGTTAAAAAATTACAGAACAAAATCTTTACGTATTTTATGCACGGGTCTTAGGACGCAGCCCCGAAGAAATTAGGGGATACAACCGTGATCGAATTAGAATATGCTGGTATTTATTAATTGAAATTAATATAAGTGGGACTCCCGCCTCGCACTCTGGAAGAGCCTCGGCGGCCCATGTGTTAAACACTAGCCTAGCAAGAGACATAACATTAGAAACTTTTCAATTCAAATTAATCTTACAATTATCGCCCACTTGGCTCTTCTGTGTATATCTCTTTTCATTGGAACAATAGCCAGAAGCAAGACTAAATTGAAACGACACCGAAAAAAGGAGTCATACACATAAGAGCGAAGAAGGCTATATTTCTAAGATTATTTTAATTCATGTCAACCTCTTTTGCTTCGATCACGGCTTATATACCGGAGAACTGGGTATGCTTATCTCCCCATTGTTTTTCTTATCTGAGCTAACGCTTTCATTTCACCATATTTTTTCTACATCCCACGTCAAGTGTATTACATATGCACATGTGGAACATTTTCGCGTTTATTGAAACAGTACGAGGTCAATATTGTGAAACTTGCAAATGTAGGCTATGCCACATGCACCAACATAACACGTATTTAAAATACTACAATAGGTGATAAAAAGTTTATTAATATTTTAGAAACATTTATACATATTTATACACTTCCAAAAAAGCGTATTACTTAAAAAACACCTAATTTAATTTTGAATTTCTAATTCTAAAACGTTTAAATTTTTAAGGGGCAGAAACTTCTCTGTGACAATTCTTGGCTGTGTCCAATGAAATTCTTCAATTCCATAAAGTATTTGAACATTTTTTACTATAACTTATTGAAAGCTGTGAACATTAGCGTTCATTATATTTAAGGATTCTAATTCGATATTGTACAGTTCTAAAAATTTTAGGCCATTATTGGGACTATTATTGATGCTATATATATTTAAAAATCGTCGATTTTCTTTAAAAATCAGCTGTGAAGTTAATTTTACCCGCCTCGATCTCTTAGAAACAATTTTTTTGGTACCAGCTTTTTATAGTCTTTCTAGCTCATTGATTTATAATTTAAAAAATCATAATTGGCTGATTAATTTAAGTGAAAATGTTACTATCAATTTGTTATATCTCATCTTTAATTAGTGAAAATCGTTACTGATTTGATTCAGTGTCCCATTTCTCACTGATTCAAATTTAGAGAGTAGCGTGGGTAATAATTAAACCTTTTTTGGCATCAAAAATAATTTTGTTCCTTCACACAAGGAACTAAATACGCGCCAGCGCTCAATTGGTAATGCTAATAATAATAATTTTCGTATCAATTAATTCATTCACTGTGTCCACATTGAAGCTCCTATCTTTCCGCTAACTTTTCGCGTGTTTTGTGTCTCGCCACTTTTCCTATCATATCAATCTTGCAGTTTATTATTGTATACGTCATTTTACATCAATTTACATCTTATACAATTGTGCTCTCACTGGAAGCAACTTGAAGTCGTTCCCCTTCTATGGAAATATTTTATCCACGGGCTTTATCCTTGATTTTCAAGTTATTGATTTTGCACTTTAAGCGCGACGCAAAATTTAAAAATGATTAATTTTTAACAAGGTAGTTCTCAATTTCAAACGAAGTTTAGAATTGTTTAACTTTTAATACTCCAAGTTTTAATTAATTAATTTTCACTGCTTCCAATTAGAAATCATATATAATTTTAGACGTTTTGAGAATGCAAAAGCTTTGAAGGTTTACAATTTTTAATTTTTGAATTTTGAACGGTGTAAATGGCAGTGCATTTTTTATTTTATACAGAAATCTGATTCTTTAGTTTGGAAAAATGTATTCAATCACTGAATGTCACTTTATACTACATCGTATAACAGAAACCTGGGCAAGTACACGTCAGGAATATTACAATCTGCGGTCGTTCGATTTAAATGAACCATGGTTAAATTATAGTGATTATTATAGTGATTATAGTGATTATAGTCATGCCATATTGACTTTTTGGGTTGAATTAGAGACAAAATTATAAACTTTAAAAATATAAAACTTTAAATAAGAAATTTCTATAGTTTGCCCCAAAAAAAAAGTAAAAAAAATTATTTTATTTCATTTTCCGTGAAATACCCACCTTTTATTTTTTTTAAATTTGGATATTCATGGAGAATCTTCTGGTTCCCGAGATATCGTCATTTTAGTGAGACCGTGTGCTGCGCTGTCAGTGTCATTATTCAAAAACGATAGAACGTGCAACGCTTGTTCTATTTTCTTGTAAAAAATTTTTCTGTGCTCAGTGTGGCTTGGATTTAGCACTGAGGGGTGCGTGGAATGAAAAAAATTGTTGACTCAACAAAGTGGTACTTGATTATAAAAGATATGCATCTCTATGTTAGTTGTTAATTTTAGAAAAAAATTATGTAAACAAATTGCAAGTGTGGACATTTGCAGTCATAAAAAAAATTATCTCTTAATCGTCCTTAAGTTATGTTGCGAGTAAAGTTTAGTGTTGAAAATATATTATTCGATATTTTTCATTAAACTTATAAACAAATTATATAAAGAAATGGTCTCTATAGACATTTACAGGCATAACAATTAAAAATGATTTCAGATGGTTCGACATTATGTAAGAAAGACACCAGGACCAACAAACCTTTGGATAACCATGCCAGACCAAATGAGAGAATGTGTGGAAAAAATAAAAAAGAAGAAAATGACAAAGCGACAAGCTGCGGAATATCTAGGAACATCGATAAAAACATTTTATCGCAATTTGAAAGATGAGACTCGTGGTCAGCGCTCTTGGGGTAAAAGAAAAGTATTTACAGAAGAAGAAGAAGAATTTTTTGTAGAAAATGCTTATGTTCTATTTACAAATGGACTTCCGTTTACTCATTTCAATCTTCGCATCATGGTTGCGACTCTCTTAAACAGGCAAAACCGTGTCGTATCTACATTTAAAAATAATATTCCTGGTTCAGAATGGGCAATAGGCTTCATCAATCGACACAGAGAACTTTGTAAATTGTTCGTGCTACTTTTAATTATTACCTTTATCTCATTATCCAGTTATTTAAATTAATTTTCTTCTTTACAGAGAAACACACGATAAACTAAGACTTCCCCCCAAAAATGTGGAATCTCTCATGACATTTATTAACCAAATTCTTCCAGGTAATGTATTTCATAGCGCTTGACAGGAACCCGGAAAAGATATGCTTTACAAAGAAAATATTCTTTAATGTGAAGTTAAAAATTGCAGTTTCAGTGGAGAAAACACATGTTAAAACTCCTAAAACTAATCCTACTGTCAAAATGGAAGTACTTGAAGCCGAGAAAGATTCAGCAAATCCGTCGCTTCTAGAGGTTAATATTAAAACTGAAATAGAAGATTCAAAAGAAGAAAATAATGCATTTTATGATGATGACCCGCTTGAAACAGAAGAATCAACTTTGAGGTAATTATGATTCATTAAGTTTACTGTAAAAAAATTAACTGCGTTTCATGTTGATTACTGGATTACATTATAATAATAAACCAAAGTAACGTTCTGGTATTTACAAAGTAAATAATGCTTTTTGTTTTATAAACTTAAATATTGTTTTTTATTTTTGGCATTTTATAGAAGAGTCCTAGGGGATGACGTAAGAGAATTCCATAACTATGCCTTCGTCAGAATTGAGGAGAAAAATAAATTTGAAACAGGAGAAAACTTTGAAAATGAAGCGCTACCAAGTTTTGAGAGGTACTATTAATGTTCGATATACTTAAAAATAAAAAATGAAAAATTGCAATCAAGTACAATTTAAAAACGTGCCCAAGCTTACATGCTTACAATTATAAAATTTTCCATTTTCAATGCTTAAAATTTGAACATTTTAAATATTCAACCCTCCCACTAGACATTATTTGACAATAAAAACTTAAATTTGAAACTGATCCATTTTTTAGTTCATAAATTTAAAATAGTAAATTTTGTAACGTGTCAGTTTCAATATTTTCACGATCTAACGTTCCAAAAGTTTTCAATGCGTCGAATTTAAAATATAAAATTGTTCAGGATTCAAATAAAAAATGTTTAGCTTTGCTAAATGTACATTTTTTTGGTAAATGCTTCAAAATTGTAAATTGCCAAATTGAAATCTGTAAATATTTGGAAATAATGTTTAATTGCGAAGTTTTCATGTTAAATTAATGTTCCAAGCGTGCCATTTTACATCATGTAAATTTAAGCTTTTTAATTTAAAATTATATAGTTTACTAAATTTGCTCTTGAGAAATATAAAATTTGTAATCTGTAATACTAATTTTTACACTTTTTGCGCTTCATAATTACATTACATATATTTCTAATTTTCTATATAATTCTCCGTTTCTAACAGAACTGAAAAAAGAGCTCAACCCAAAAGTTCAAAAAATATTCCGATTGACAAAAGGTCTAGGATGGAATTAAGAGAGGCTTTGTGCATTTCTCAGTGCAATGCCAAGGTATGGAAAACAAAATTTTCTTGTTTGCAGAAACGGTACAACTGTCTTTTAGAGGAATTTCAGAATTTTGAAAGAGCAGTAAAAAATTTGCGAACCAAAAAAATTGTATCGCACGATGCAGCTGACAAATTGTTTGAAGTTATATCTAATTCCCTAAAGCGTAAAAAGCCTGAAGTCGAAGTCGAAGTCTAAATCTAAGCCAAAAAAGTAGTGAAATTCACTGAAAATAGTTGTATCTTCTTGTATATATAAATAATTTAATAAAGAAATTTTTATAGAATTCGTCAAATGTTTTAAGATGAAATGTTCCCTTTACTAATCAAACCGGCTGTTTTTTCTAATATATTTTCTTAAAAGTTAAACAAAGTTTTCCTTTTAATTAAAAATGAATTAATTAGGTGACTAATAAATGTAAATCTGTTTATTTTCTTCAAATTCATATTCGCTGCATTCAAATGTTTTGAGAATCAATACACTCGCAGTTCCCGTATTTTCAGATATTATAACTTATATCTTAATGATCATAAAATGTCTCTAATATTTCCAAATAGGTATGTATCTATGTTCATATCTGTTTGCTAATTATTTGCGTCATTTTGTGGTGCATTTTGGATAAAAATTAAGGATGTAGTTTAATTCGTACAAAATGGATAATTAGCCTTAAAAATCTAAAAACAATATGTTAATCTACTCATAGTTCGCATAAACCAGTTCTTATTTCTTTTAAAAAGATTTTAAACGTCGCATTTGTTGCACAAAATTATGGATAATATATGCTCGTTAAAATCTTTCTACATAACATAATATAATAAAATTAATCGTCACTATTTAAATGTAAAAACGAATTCTTGGACTAAATTACTATAAAGGCTAAAAATCTACGATAAAAATGTAAATTTACCTGATTAAACACGTTTTTGTAAAAAGAAAAGCTTAAAGTGATAAAGTTTCATAGAAAATATATAATCAAAATTAACAAAAATTAAAGAACTCCTTATAAATTAAGTAGTTGACAATTGTAATCAATCGTATTTCGATCAAAATGATATTGAAAATAGGCACTGACTAGTTTTACGGAATTTTCCGTAAAACTAACTGGTCAAGTATAGCGCTAGGGCTAGTATTACGGAATTTTCCGTAATACTAGAACTTTATTTACAAAACTATATTATTTACTATCACCATCGTCTGTAATGTATTTGTATTCTTTAATGTGCAAACACTATTTCTTGATTATTTATAGTATAATTATGGTTTAATTACAGCTATAAATTGTAAGTGCTTTTTAAAAAGTAAGGCACTGTTGAGAATAACGTCTTATTAAAAGAAGGTAACTGATACCACCAGCAGAATGGTTTCTGAGCATCGTTATAAAAATATAGCAAAACTTAATTTATCATTATATCTCACACTAATCATAAAATAAAAAATACGTCTCTTAAATTAAGAAAAGTTAAAACAAAAACTAAAGGAACCATTTTGAATTTCTTTTTTTTAAATCAGACTGGTAAAAAAAATATTTCGAAGCTTCAATCAACTTCCAAAGAACCTGACACTGAATCTCATAAATCAACTCTATTAAAGAAATTTAAAAAATGTAGTCAATAAGTATAGTAAGCTAGTTTGTTTGCCTGTAAAACTTCTAAACGTGTAAACTATTATACGAAGACGCATGTCGAAAGTCTCTGGACTTGATTATTTAATGAATTTAAGATTTCAGGACCAAAAAAAACGAAGTATCAATATTCATGAAAACTGTCTTAAAAATAAATTAAATTGAATGAAGCTGGTTAATCTACTTCTAGTTTTCGAAATGAGCCAGGAATTCCTCCCAAACCTTCACTTTGTGTGGAACAAGTATCCTTTGGTGATAGTTCGATGTACATGTCATCAAGTGCTTTCAGCTCTTCTCTTTTTGCTCGTAAAACTTTCTTGAATGAATCTGAGAAGATTAAAATTATATAAAATTAAAATACAGTATATTACTCCTACATTTGATGAGAATTATATTTGTAATTTTAACTTACCAATCATTTCCGAAAGGGGAATTTTTCCGCCATATTCTTTTGGCAAAATTTTCGGATTGACAGCCTTTTTGAGATCATCTATACTTTTGTGAATCTGAAATAAAAGTTGATTCATTGTATTTCTCACCTTATTTCTTGTTTTCCGAATTTATTCAGGTGGTCAAGTTAACAAGTCTAATGAATTGATTAAACTCTTCTTTCTTCAAGCTGTTCAGTCAATATTGCCTCTACAATTTTTGGACAGCTCGTAGAAGAAGCCTTTTACATTATTATGGTAGACATAGCTTTTTTTATCTAGAGTTCTAAGGAGATAATTTTTTTCCAAATAGAGAATATTCGCAATCAAACTTCCTTTTGAGAATTAGAAGTTTTTAAACTTGTAAACAAAAAATCATATATTTAAATGTGGGGGAATTTGAATATTTATAAAATTACAATTAGTTACAATTGAATAAAATTTTTAACTGTTCAGTTTAAAATATAGGTAGATGAAGAAAGAAATGAAACTAAATAAAAAAAGAATGAGAATTTGAACCTACGTATATACGAGACTTAAGTTTTTCATTGAGAAGAGAGACTGCGAACTCGATGATCTTGGTTCCACAACTAGGGATGTTAATGAGATGGGTTTCTTTGTGACGCATTGGAGTCGTATTTTGAATACACCTTAACATGTTTCGAATGTCTGTTAAAGACCAAGCACTGAGGTGACCCATAGTCAGTCCAGATTCGTCATTTACATGTGTGTATCCTTGGACTTGATTTTCTTCTTCATCCATGAGAGCTTCAACCACAATGCTGTGGGCCCGAGCCATTTGTGCCGAGGTGTACTTATAAGGATCAAAACGTCCTTAATAATAAAAAAATAAAAAATTTAAATTAAAATGAATTAATTCTGATTTATTGTGACCTTTTACGGCATTTTCACTGTACTTGTGTTCCTCATCAGAGGAGTACAAACTACAGGTAAACAGGAACCAGAATATTAAACTCATGATAAATTCCATTTTTTAAAGAGACTTCTGTGATAAAGAATTAAAGTAGGGTCAAAATACCGTGAAAGGCCACAACAATACGGAATTAATTTTAAAATAAAAAACGTCAAAAAAGTTCATTAAAGTAGTTTAATGTTCCATCTTCAAATTCAAAAGTCAAAACTTTTATATCAACTTTGAAACAAAATTAGGGACATTTTTAGGCTTACCAGCACAAGAGAGAATTACTTTTCGCCCATGTTCATCCCTTTCAACAAGTGGAACCAGGTACCCACTATCAATAATAGCCTCAAGATCAGGATCATTAATGTCCAAATTTTGGAACCAGTCAGGGTAGAGTTGCCTCATAGTGAGATATCGCTCTAGCATTTCTTCGGCTAATAGCAGACTGAATTTCTTCGTTCTGAGGAACCTGAGAAGAAAAACTGCATCCGTTCGACATCTTTTGATTGAAGGATGTTTTGTTATCCATTCTCGAAATTTTTCTAAGGCCTGTTCCCGCGTGTTAATATCTTCCCTCAATTCGGCCCTTGCAACTACCTGCAGGTCCAGGCTTAATCCACATTTGTAATCCAAATTTTGCTGCGTACCCATACCCATTGTCTGGAAAATATTTGTAAGAATTTTCAGATTTGAAAAAGTGAGTAACCTTGAAAATTCTAGATTTTTAAATTAATGTTGAATTGTTTGTGAGTAAGCAATTAATAGAGGAATAAAAGAGTAATAACAATAAGGATAACGAGGAAATAAAGGTAAAAATAACAGGAAGAGGAGACTGGACAATAGATGGAAAAGAACAGTTTAAGGAAACAGTCAAGAATCTCAAAATTGGGAGGAGGATATGTAGACGAAGAGATGGAAATAATTATAGGAGAAATAAAAAGAAGATACTGAGATGTGTGATAAAAAAAAAGAAAAGGAAAATAAAAGGCTTGAAGAAGAGGCGCAGAAGGCTGAAGAAGAAGAGGTTTGGTAGGTAGTCAATAGAGAGAGAAAAAAATGAAGGAAAAGAGTAAACCAGGATATGCAGATCTTAGGATGAAAAAAATTGTTATGGATTTGTTAGGAGAGGAGAAGAAAGTTAAAAAATGAAGAAAGGAGGGAAGGGAAAAAGATGAGGAAGAGGACATAACAAGGGAAGAAAGAAGCAAGATGCTAGAAATAATTAAAGATGAGAAGGCACCTGGTATATATGAGATTCCAAATGAAATCTGGAAATATGGGGAAAGAGTGCAATGGATGAACATGAATAATGTGCAATAGAATATGGAGTGAAGAGGGGTGAACAGAGCTATGAAAAGAAGGTGTAGTGGTTACCGGTATTCAAAAAAGGCAATGGGGAGGTGGTTAAAGATTATAGGGGAGTGGCGCTAATGCCAACATTGTATAGATAAGATGTAACTGTTTTATCGGAGTGATTAAAGGTAGAAGTCGAGGAAAGAAAGATAGAACCACCGAATCAGACGGAGTTTAGGAAAGGAGTGAGTGTATATACACTGAAATACTCGGACGATATGGTGTTGTGATGGCAGAGGATGAGGAAGGGATGGCAGGCCTAATTA
>CAKNWW010242411.1:0-10914 GCA_932074435.1 Andricus kollari | reverse complement strand
AGTTTGACTTTTTAACATCAAAATATGAGTTTTAAATAAGAAGTAATTCAATATTTTACCAAGTAGTTTAAACAAGAAGTTTAAACAACAGGTAAATTGTCTACGAAATAGTTGAATTTTCAACAAAAAATTTGAATTTTCGACCTCCCTAAGGTAAAAAGTCGAAACAAATTTTCTCGACCCCTCCCTCGCCCTTGAGCTATTACGTAATTTTCGATACGGCCCCTTCCCGATATATCATTAGCATTAATTTCAGCATTTTTTTTAATTCCTAAAAAAATATGAATGCTCAACTCAGAAGTTAGGACCACTTGCTTGTCGAAACGAGGAGAGAAGGAAACATCTGAGAAACAACTAGGCTAGAGACGTTAGAGTTGGCGCCGCGCCAGGGCACTTGGAATATCGAAAAATTTTTACGAGTGGGCGTGAAAGTAGGGTTCTTTACATTTACACATTCACAAGTGAATGTGCGAGGCTATATAAATATTTGTTTTTCTTTTTCGTTTGTTATGCCCATATCGCTTCAATCGTCCCGTCCAATTAGTTTAAGCTACGTAACGCGGCGAGTGCAGGTTGATAAGATCTTCCACGTACATAATTAGGCCCTTATCGAGTCTCGCACACGATTCCCTGAGCGGCATGTGGCAACCGTCGGTACCACACACGGTGATTCAATCGACGATCAAGTTACAGAAAGAGACGAGAAGATATCCTTGGGTATTGTTCTGAGATTCGAGGATAGGAAGGATAGTTGCTTCAAGGTCGAAAACTTCAAACCAGCAGTTTTAGAAAAGAGAAAAATATTGTCTACGCGGAAAAAATTTGTCCATCAAAAAGTCACAAACTTGTAGCCAGGCCAAGGATACGAGGAAAAAAAAAGATGAAAACAGAATTTTCTACGAAAGATTCCAAAAAATTTAGGACTTGAATATAAAAAGAAAAATTTTATTTGTGCGGTCTAATTTGTATGATTTATAAACTTGCGACTCTGAGGATTCGAACCCTTCTAAACAAAAACCGAGAGTAAGTAAACACGCGTAGCCGTCGAGACCGAAAGATACAGGTTACCAGTTCCAGTTAAAGGAATGCATTTTTAACGAAAGAGTTAAGTTTTCAAACTAAAAACTCGAATGTTTTAGAAAACTCTTGACCTTCAAACCCGAAGAGATGAATTTTTAATCAAGAAAGATGATTTTTCAATCAAATACAGTGAAACCTGGATTTAGCTCCCCTGAATTTTGCCCCTCTGAGAATTGACGACGCGCCGTGGGGATACGTGAGAGGCGTTTGCGGGGGGATGTGCGGTTTGCACTCAGGTGCTAAATCCATGTTCGACTGTAGTTGACTTTTCAACAAACTAAAAAATTAAAGACCAAAAAGTTTCATTTAGAACCATATAATTGATCTCTTAAGCAAAAGAAACGTATTTTCAACAAAAAAGTTGAATTTTCTACCTATAAGGATACATTTTCAAACAAAGAAGATTTATTTTTAACCGGAAAATTTGAATTTTGAACAAAAATGTTTATTTTTAACCAAGAAAGATGACTTTTATCACAAAAAAGATATAATAAAACTGAATTTTCTACCAAAAAAGATAACTTTAACAAAATAGTTACTTTTCCACAAAATGATTAAACTTTCAAGAAAAAAATTTGAATCCAAATATCTGAATTTTTAATCTACAAAGATGAATTTTCCACCATGAAGATTAATTTTCTACCAAAAGACGAATTTCGAACTAAACCGCTGAATTTTCAATTTAAAAAAATCAATTATTTAAAAAAAAACATGTAAGTGCTGATATTTCAACAAAAAAAAAGATTTTAATTTTTCATGAAGGACAGTTGAAATCAACTAAAAAAGATCAATTATCGACAAAACATGTAATAGTTGATATTTCAGCCAAAAAAGATTTTAATTTTAATTCAAAAACAGTTTCATTTCAGATAAAAAAAGGAATTTTCAAGAAGACAGTTATTTTCAACCAAATAGCGGAATTTTGAACTAAAAATGATCATTTGTCAACCAAAAATTGAATACTTGAATTTACTGTTCAAAAAATTAATTGTTAACAACAACAACAAAAAAACAATTTTCGAATAATAGTTATATCTTAAACCAAAAAAAAAAGAGTTTTTATCAAAGGAGTTCAACTTTCAACCAACTAAATTTGCAACTAATAAGATTAATATTCTAACCAAAAAAATTCATTTCTAAAAAACATTTGAATTTTACACGAAAAAAAATCATGTTTATCAAAGCAGTTCAACTTTGAACAAAGAAGTTGAATTTTTAACCAATAATATTAATTATCTACCAAAAAAGATAATTTTAAACAAAACTCATGAACTTTTAATCAAATAATTCAATTCTTAACTAAAAATGTTCAAATTTTCAACTTATTATTTAACAAAGAAGTTCAATTTTAACTCAAGTAATTTAATTTTCAATCGATGAAGATGAATTCTTCATGGAAAATTTAATAGTTGAATTTTCAACTAAAAAGGATCGATATTCACCCAAAAATGGAATAGTTAAATGTTCAGTTGACGAATTAATTTTCAACAACAAAAAAGAAACGATTGTCAACAAAATGGTTGAAATTTCAATCAATAAAATGAACTTTAAACAAAGTAGTTCACCTTTCAACCAATAAGTTGAATTTTCAATTAAAAAATATGAATTCTCAACGAATAATGTAATTTTTGAATTTTTAACCTTCTTAATCTTCAGCCAAAAATGGAGGAGTTAAATTTTCGGGTAAAAAATATTCATTTTAAAAAAACAATCAATTTTGAAATAAATAGTTAAATTTTCAACCAATGAAATATTTTTTTAACAAATCAGTTTCCTTTTAAAATAAGTAATGGAACTTTCGACCAAAAAGAGAACTTTTCAATATAATAATTGAATTTTTAACAAAATAATTAAATTTCAAATCAAATAGTACAATTTTTAACTAAAAGAGATAAATTCTGAACCAAAAATATAATCAGTACACTTTTCAAATAAAAAGAATTAACATTCAAACAAAAATAGTTGGATTATCTTATTGGGTACTATTATTACAGTCCGCATTTAAGCGAAAAAAAGCGGAAGTTTCTTGAAAATACGGGAAAAAGAATTACTTTAAAAGTGGGAAAATAGGGGATTAGGGGAAAGACTCTGAAGTATGAATCTACAATTCGACGTCTGCTAAAAAGACTCGAGTAACTTAAGTTGTGCGTTTTAAAAACGCGTAACTCCTGTGCACAAGGAGCCGTCGAATTGTGCAAATGTTCTTTGTATAAATTCGAATACACTCAACCCCCAAAATAAGACCGGTTTCGGACATGGCTTGCCTTGGCCTTCGACACAAATCTTGGTAATCTAAACGTAAACAGGCAGAGCCGCATGAATCATTTCTGTTGGATTTGGACGCATGACGCAACCTGATGCAACTAACGCGCTTCGAGTGCAGCCCTCGAGCCGATTGTCACGCTTGGCTGAGCACGCCCTCTCTTTCGGCCCCGCGCCTCCTCTCACGAAACTGCGGATGCCATCAGTTCTAGGAACGGCGTAAACCGGGGGGCCTTATATTGGGAGTTGAGTGTAGTTCAATTTTAAATGTAAATTACTATTCCAATGAATTAGAGTAGACATCGCTATCAAATTTATAGTCAGCGAAATAAGGTATCAAATCTCAATCGGGTCACCGCCTGAGTGCAACAAGGATTACGTATGGTAACAGAACACCTAAGTGCTGTAGAAGCAACACAGACACAAGTTTTCTTATACGTACGAAAGGGAAGTATTTATATGCGTGTACTTAGGTGAAAGAGCCACCCATGTACGAGTCTGTGTTTGAAATTTGCGTGTATGTTGTCGATGTGAATACGAGGATGGCCAGAGGGCAGCTAACGTTTATAATATTAACGCTAATGGACTACCTTATACCTTATATACCATCCTCCTCTTTCTCTTCCTTCTCGTTTCTAACCATTCCCTCGTCTCCGGCGTCCACTATCACCCCTGCGTACTTATCTACAGTCTACAGTACACTATATATAGTTATATGTACAACTTACTAGGTTCAACTCCCACCGCTGCCACCAAATATATTTTTAAACGTGACGTCGGCACTTGAACTAATATGGCCGATGTAACCGGGAATATTTAAAACCCAATGTCCAAGTAATAAATGTTAGGGATCACAGCGTCTCAGTAGTTCAATTTTAGGTAAAAAAGGAAATTTTATTTTTTATCAACCCTTAAAGCGCAATGCTATGTAATAATAACACAAAGCGTCATGTGGGGCGACCCCCGTCGGAAAATATGTCATATTGCAAAGAGAGTAGCCGTTATTTCAATTCCAAAAAATTACTGAATACTCTTCAACTATCCTTTTAGTGTGTAGATAAGGTTTTATCCACAAAAAAATTTTTTCTGCATGCTAGAAAAATAAAAATCTTACGAAAACGTGAAAAATGACTTTTTTCACGAAGAAAATCATAACTCAGTCAATTTTTGATATTTAAACCTAAAAATTTAACCTGTAATTCTCGAAATATAGCTCTTAAAGAAAAAAAAAATTGTTAGAGTGCAGCTTTAAAAAAAGGTATTTATTTGGGAACTTGAATTGAGTCATTTCATGAAAAGTGGGAGGAACGTTTTTTAGTGATTACCTGTTTATTTTTGCATGTCACTTTATTACTTTTTAATAATAATCGCGCAAAAAAGTGGGGTCTTTTCATACCCCGGGGGCGCTTTAAGGGTTAACAACGTTTTATATCATATGGGTATCTAGTGAGTATTGGAACGTGTCCTCTAACAGTATCACCTTTTCTTTAGCAAGTGTTTTAGTCATTTTTGTGTTTAGAATTTTTTTAACTTTCAAAAATTTTTGAAACACTTCAGCACTTTCTACTGATAGATATATTGTAGATAGATTTTTATTGCTTATTCTTATCAATTTTTTTGATGGTATATTCACATGAGTACAGAACCCTAAGTTGATCAAAGTATTCTTCTAAGTAAGGTAGAAAGAAATAATTTGAAAAACACTAAAACGGCTATTTGAAAAGCCTACATTTTCTATTTTTGTTTTCTTAGACGTTTAAAGTTGATTCTAATACATTTTTATCTATCGAAAGTTCACGGATGTTCAAAACATTTTTTAATGTCGACTACAAAAATATTACAGTTTAAAAAAGAAACATTGAGTTAAAAAATGATTTTTTACCAAAATAACAAAATTTTGAAGATAACCATATTTTTAAGTGCGTAGTTTGCTAACATTAGTAACATGTAAAACAAAGCCATATAGAAATCAACTTATTACTATAAATTTTAACTGAATTAATTTAACCCCATAAAATAATCCACAAATTTTCATTGAAAGTTAATCTTTTTTTTAATTTTAAAGTTTACTATTATATTTTTGGATCAAAAATGCAACTGTTTAGTGGAAAATGAGTCTTTAAGGTTTGGAAATTCAATAGATTGGATGAAAATTTGTTTCCTTCTTGAGCGGAAAATCGTTTTTAGTTGAAAATTAACCTTTTTAGTTAAAGATTCAACCATTTTATTGAAAATCTATCGTTATTGGATGAATTCAACTGGTTTTAATTTATAATTAGAATATTCTTTGGTTGATATATCAATTATGCGCTACATTTTTCGTTAAGAATTCATATTTTTGGGTTGAAAATGTGACTACTTTGTTAAAAACTAATTTCTTTGTTTGAAGATTTATTATTTGAGTTGAAAATTCATATCGTCGTGTTGAAAATTTGAAAAGCGTTTTGTAGAAAAATCGTCTTTTTGTCTTGAAACTTCAACAATTTGTTAGAAAATTCAACTATTTAGTTGCAAATTCAACTAGTTTGTAGAAAGTTCGTCTTCTTGGCGTCAATAACGAACTTCTTAAAAATTCGTTTTTTTTTTGTATTAAAATCTAACTTTTTTGTTGATAGTTCATATTTTTGGGTCGAAAATGAAACTGTTTTGTAGAAAATTAGTCTTTTTGCTTGAAAATTTAATAATTTTCTAGAAAATTAAACTATTTTGTTAGGAATAAAAATATTTCGTTGAAATATCAGTTATTACATTGTTCATTGAGAATTCATCTTTTTTCATTTAAAATTCAAATACTTGATCAAAACTTGTGTGATATAGTCATTTATTTTGTTAAAAATGCAATATTTTGACTTGAAACATTAGGAATTTGAATCGTTTAAATCTGAATTTAATATTGGAACCTACATTAATTTTATTTAGAAGAACTCATTCCCCTAATTTTCTGAAAAATGTCTTTACTTCCCCTGTTTTTAGAGAATTGCAGCCTGTGAATGTTACCTCTATAACGATGTTTTTGATTTGAAACTACAGAATCTTTCGGGTTCGCAAATAAATCATTTAAGGAAATCTTCAAAATTGTCATCATCAGAAAGAATATCTTTCAAAGCTTCTTGTTTTGTGACACCGTGAATTTCTGTTTATGATTCTTAAAAAGTGAATCGAAACCTTGTACTAAAAGGGATGAAAAGGGGAAAAAAGGGGATTAGGTAAAAACGGGAACGTATTGCGATCCCCGAAATGTTGGTAGTCTGTAAATGGAAGTGCTCGTTATCTACCGGATTGAAAATGAAAATGGTAAATTCTAGAATCTAGACGCTGCAATTGTAGAATTTATGGAATTGTAAATGGGATGAAGTGGTAAATAAAATTTTGTAGAATTCGTGATTGAGCTTATAGCAATTAATGTTATTGCTTGGGGTAGCAGTCTGCATATAGAAGCTTCTTCCCCTTGTGTCCTCAACCCCTCTCATTCTCTCTCTCTCTTTTATATCTGCTCTCTCTCCTCGTGGGGTAGCTTCCAACATCGTAGGGTAGGAGCTAGGGGTGGCGAAGATAGGGCTGGTAGTGATTGTGTGTATACAGGTCCACGTCGAGGTATATTGTGTTCGATAAGAGACGATGAGAGAGAAACGAGAGAGCGGAAAAGGCAAAAAGAAAGATGGAAGAAGAGAAAGATAGTCTCTGTATCCAGTATTGTAAATAGTGTTTTACATCGAAGGGTTAAAAGATTTGTAGATCACTTAATGAAAATCCTCGGATGGAAGTACGCTTTTTTATTGCAGAAATGATAACGAACGACTTTAACGGCCTCTCTTAATGCTACAAATGATTATTTTTCATTTTTTTTTAATGTACATCTTCAAATTAAATCTTTATAAATATGCTTTTTCGGCAAGCATCTTAATAAATTTTGTTGAGGTATATCCTTTTCTGATTTTAAATTATATTAAAAATTGCCAACATATCTCAACTTGACATAAAGTCTTCATCAGACCATTATAGACTAATATGGGGAAAAAACACTGAAGCTTCTAGTCGCAATTGTTATTTATAATGTCTTTAACTAACAACAAAATATCTACAATAATATGATTTAGCAACCTCCTCATTTGTAAAGTTCTATACAAATTCTAGAATGTTCTTGACTTATCTAAAATATAGATTCAAACACTCAAAATAGTTTTTTAATTTTATTATTAAAAATTTCCATGAGGGAAATAACTTTAAACAGAAGAAAGTTCCGTCTTACCATGCGCTAGAAACCCGTACTTGAAAAACTTTTAATTTTTTAGCTTTAAAATTTGGATATCACGAGACGCTTGGACAATAATTTTTAGAATTTTCGAGCTTCGAGAGTTCAGTTTTGAAGGCTTTAATCTTAAAATTTAAACAACAGGCAAAAATGTTTTAAAGCTCTTGTTTGTCAATTGAAAAGTTTTTCCACCTGGAATGAGGAAAGAAAACAGACGATGAGTAAATCCCAAACAAAAGTTCTTTAAAGAACTTTATTACACTCTAGATAGTGATAAAGTATTCTTTTTTCCAGATAGGAACAGCGCAAGTACTTGGAGTGTAATATATCATTCCGACGAACATTACGTCATAGAGCAATAATGCGACAGGCAGTTATTATGAAATTATACACCACATGTGCTGAGAAACGATGACAATGATTATATTCTTTTTAATTAAAAATAGCAGGATGCTGATAAAGATCGCAGCGTTGCGTGCACCTTGGCAGTTATTGTCACGCTGATCTATTATCTACTTTTATCTATATTCATTCTCGATCAATCCTTATCAATCTCATAAATTATCATTTTTTCCAATCGTATTGTCTTTGGACAAAAAAGATCTAGCTTTAACAGTTTTCGAAGTAAACCCAAAATAACCCCGTTTTTTAGAAAACAATTTTTTTGTCAGTTGTTACTTCAACTCGCTGTAATTCCTCCAATTCATAGAATATTTTGATGAAATTTACAGGAAATATTCTTTACGATGTTCTAGGACTGATAGAGCGAATACCAAGTGAACATTGTTGCTTAAACAAAAGTTATAAATTTTAACCCTGAGACATTGCATAAATCATGCATTTACATCTACAAGCTCATGGGAAGTCGAGCTATAGTTATGAGCAACAACAAACGTCTAGCTTGAAAGTTGTTCGGAATGGTATAAATATATTTTCTGCGGAAATAATGATTCAAAATAAATGATCATTAAGAAGTTATGAAGGTTTCATTTGAGCCGCGCGGACCGTTTTTCGCGCATATGTATCAACTCGCTCAGACGAGGTATTATTTATTAGTCGGAATTGAAGGTATACTAATATTAAATAATTGGTGAAAAATGAATTATAATTGCTCTGCAATTTAATAAAAACCGAAGATGCATCATGAAGTTGACAAACATGAAGGTTAAACATAAGAAAACAATACAATGCACTACATAATATTGTGCATAGAATTTAAAGAAATTTAATCTACAACCAACAATTTAGATCATTAAATTTCGACTAATGAATATAATTCTTGATCTCGAGCGAAGTTTAATTTCCACGTGAACGCGTCAAGTTGGAACATACGTGCAAAAAACGGTAAAAAAGGACCACGCAGTCGAAATGAAACCCACAGAATTTCTTAGTGATGACTTATTTTTGAAAAAACTTTTGGTAGAAAACATATTTATACCATTCTGAACATTTTTCACCCTGGAAGTTTTTTGTTTCTCAAAATTTGCTCGACTCCCTATGAGCTTGATGATATGAATGCATGATTCATGCAATGTCTCAGGTAAAAATGAATAACTTTTGTTTAAACAAAAAGGTTCATATTTTATTTACTTGAACAACCGTAGAACATCACACTGAAGGTTTCCTGTAAATTTTATCAAAAACTTCCAAGGATTGGCTGAATTATGGCGAGTTGAATTAAAAAAAGACAACAAAATTCGTTTTATAAAATCGGGATTTTCAGGTTTACTTCGAAAACGGCAAAAGTCAAAACTTTTTTGTTCCGAAGGTGCGCAGTTAAATTTCCTATCGGTATATGTACTTTTAAAATTATAATTCGAAACTTGTTTGAAAAGTGTCTGGGGGCCAACGTCGTTCAGCAAAAAAAATTAATATTTTCCCTGACGAACTTTCAATTTTCCCTGATCGTTCTAAGTTTTTCTTTTAGGTATAAAAACAACGTTACCCCTAGAATATCAATAATGTTAATGTTGAATTTAACTGAAAAAAAAACATTTTTTAACAAACTTAGATTTTCAACCAAAAATAAAATAGTAGAATTTTCAATTAGAAAAATAAATTCTCATAAAAGAAATATATTCAACCAGACATGAATATTTGACCAAAAAAAATTTAACCAAAGAGATGAATTTTCAACCAAGAAGATTAAATTTCTTTCAAAAAAGATCAAACTTGTACAAAAAATGGATTAGTTAAATTTTCAGTTAGATAAATGAATTTTTAACTAAAGGATGAATTTTCAACCAAAGAAATTAATTTTTAAACAAATAGTTACATTTTCAACCCAAAAGATTAAGTTTCAACAAAATAGTTCCATTTTCAACCGAAGAAATTATTTTTAAACCAAAAAGATTAAATAATTACATTTTCAACGTAGAAGATAAATTTTCAACCAAACTTGGAATAGTTCACGTTTCAGTTAAAAAAAATTAATTTTCAACCATAAACATTTTTTTCAACAAAATATTTAAATTTTCCAGAAAAAAGGCTTTGCAACTAAAATGACGAATCAACAAACAAAAAATGAATTTTTATAAAAGTAGTTCAACTCTGAACTAAGCATATGAATTTTCAACAACAAAAACATGAATTCTCAACAAAAAACAGATTAATTTTCTACCAAAAAGAATGACATTTTAACGAATAAATCATGTACAACACTGTAAAAATGGTTAGTTGTGTCAATTAATAAAATAGCAGAATCAACTAAAAAAATTGCAGTCGGTACCATAACTATATATTACAATCTAAATAGTTGGTCAACATATTTCTGAACAAAATACATGAATTTTCAATTAAAAAAATATAATTTTTCAACGAAAAATAAAATAGTTGAATTTTCAGTTAGAAAATTAAATTTTCACATAAAAAAACGACAAATATTCAACCATAGAAATGGATTCTTAAGCAAAAATAGAACAGTTAAATTTTCAGTACAAAAGTAAATATTTAACCAAATAAAATAAATTTGCAATTAAATAGTTATTGAAATTAATTTTTACTAAAATTATGATCATTATATTTTTACAAAATACTATGTACAACAATTAGTAGAATTTAACTGACAATCTGTTATATTTTACTGATTCAAATTCAGAGAGTACCCTTCCTAATGCACTATTCTAAATTGTAAATTATACAGTTTGATGTAGAACCTAAACTCAAAATTGCCGTGTTTCGAAATAGATAAGAGCATAATCATAAAGGGTTAGAGTCTCGTCTCGTATACGACGTTGAATTAAAATGTAAATATTTTATTAAGGTTAATCCCAAGCAGGTGGAGGAGTCGATAAAGAGAAAGGACAGAAAAAGGGGGTGGA
>CAKNWW010242390.1:0-14227 GCA_932074435.1 Andricus kollari | reverse complement strand
CGGAGGGGCACAATTTCGAATTTATTGCTTATTAAAGTATCAATTTATAACGAAGCTTAAGCTTGCAACTATTCAGTTCTTTTATTTTTATTTATTTATTCATTATTTTATCAAATTTTTGTGAAGAAAGTTAAAACTATACTTTGATTGACTTTTTTATATTATTTGTGGGTTTGATGCTAGCATAACTAATATTCAATACGCACATTTTATTTTTTTTTATTTTTGAAATTTTTTTGCTTAAAAACTTTTTTTTTGACCTCGTTTTTTTTCTCGTTAAAAGTTACTCCAAGAATGACCTCGACGTTTTTCACAAACACCTCAGCCGCAGCAGTACAGATTGGACCCGCCCCATACCTAGGTCAAGCCTAATAACCTTCAGTTGAAGTTCAAGGTCAAATTTAAGGTCACCACTGGATTCCTTGTTAAAGGTTACTTCAAGAATGACCTTGACTAACTTTTTTTCAAAGCGCCTTCGGAGTACTTGGATGGGTGACCGTCTGATACTACTGCGTTGCTGTTGGCGGTCGTGGGTGTGGTGAGCCCACACTTGTAGTTATTTACAAGAAACTATCCACCTTAAAAATCACTACCCGAATCGGGTAGTGTCACGCTTACCCCTAGAGGCTCGCCGAAAGGGAAATAGCTTAATGATATACTTGTTCGTATGTAAGAAATGAACAAACATTACTTGTGTCGCTTAAAAAAATTCTTGAAAATGTGCCTTTTTTTGCCCGAATTAACTGTACTCACCCCTTAAGCTGTAGGTCCCCTCATCATTGGGGCTGTAACCACATCTTAAGCCTCATAGAACAATAAGCTCTCTCATTTTTTATAGAACTCATTATTTGAAAAGCTTAATTTCAATTAACTAATTCATTCAAGCTTAATTTCCATTAACTAATTCATTTTAATTAACCAATTAATTTTAATTTTTTATTCAATTGTTGCCAAATATATCTAGTTTATAAGGACACACAAAACTTAACTGATGCATTTTCGCTAAACAAATTTGTCTTCTAATACATATTGAGTTCAAATATCACATAATTTGGTTTAAAATTTCAGATCTCAGAGCGAAAGTCGGGCCCAGCAACAGCGGATTTCCACAATGTACGACGACGCCGCTTTTTGCATGGAGACGACTGCAATTCAGTCAGCCTTCGACAATGGAGTGGCGTTCTGCAGTCTGATGTAAGCGAGATTCGAAATGTTAAATAAAAAATGAAAAAATGGGTTAAACTCCGAAATAACTTATGGAGATACTTTTTTCTACTTCGAAAAAACTTTACTCGAGCCACAGATACAAGGCGGTATCGTAATCGATCAACTGATAGATTAGACACACGTGACTCGATTTTTTACCCTGAAATTATGTTCATCTTCTAGTTTTGACACTAGAATTATATTTCTTAGTTTTTTTTCTCCTACTTTTTATCTGGTAATAGAGAATTTTAGGGGACTAGTTCTGTAGTTTTTGTTATTGAGACTGTTTAAACTTATTAATTTAATTTTTATCTATAATATTAATGGCATAGTGTCTACTTTTATAATTGGTGTTATGAGTTTGTGGAGATAATTAATATCAGTGTTATAGATGTCTTTAAAATGTTATCGAAATATTGAACAAATTTGAATGGAACTGGAATTGAGTAGAAGCATAAAAGAATTTTTGAGTGTTTGGAAGAGATACTTTCTCATGAAGGAAATGTATCTATTGAATAAGTATTTCCATTATGCCATAAAATGAATTTCCATCAAATACAATAAAAATGATACGCACATTTCCTGCTAATTGAACTGCATTTTTATACTTTTCATTCTTGTGTGAGTTATAGAATGATTATTAGTTTTTGAAAATACATATAATATTACAAAATAAGAGGATGAATTATTATTTCGGAGGCAAAGAATCGCTCACAAAGTTATTATGCGCAGGGAGAAAGAAAATGTAAAGAAAGTATGAATAACACTTCATTATTAAAGTCGTCATGGCTAACATTGTTGAAGTATCTAAAGTGTGTTAGCTTTGAGAGCGAAACACTGAAAAGCAGAATTTTTTGTTCAAGCATAAAGTATATATTACTGGCATTTGAATAACAGTTTTCTGTTACTGGAAAAGAGAAAACTATTTCTCGAATATTCTAATGAGAGCATTTTTAAGTAGAGATGTGGTTGTTGTTTGTTATTGTTCTCTGTTGATGCGTTAAATATTGCACATCAATAACGACGTGTATAAAGACTGAAACAAAAATCACGGAAAAACAAAATCTTGGCTCTGTGAAAATTTGTTTTTCAATGACATTTCAAATGTATGTGGCAATCGGCATCACAGGCATTGCAAAAAGTAGATTAATGTTACACACTCTAAAAATAAATTAATTAAACAATTATGTAAAAGTATACTTCTACTACTAATGTATAAATGTATATTGATTTCATTTAACACCAATGAGAAGAATGCAGAAAGAATGGTACATTATTAAAAAAATGTTGAACAAAAGTTGTTGGTTGAAGAAAACAGTTTTCAGTGTAACGTTCTCGGGTCACAAGGGCCATTCCCTAATCTTAACATGTCATCAAGTGTCAGAATGGCCTTAAAAAATGAGATTTCATCGTCTTCACGGACGGAGCTTTTCGTGTGACAGTTAGTACACAGGGGACATTCAACGGATTCTAGAATATCCCATGTGAATAGGATGAAGACGTCTTTCGAATATTTCCTGGTTATCGAATGTCAGGTGGACGTACACTCGATATATCTTGCTTCATTGTCACTCTTCTAGTTCACGGCGATTTTAAACGTGATTTAACGTATCGTGTTTCTCATTACAACGGTATCAATAGCTTCATTACTGGTACGCTGATCCTTTTTATCAAGCTTAGAAAGAATTACCTTTTCCTCCAACATACTAGAGGATATATAATTATAACAACAACAAAGTTATATTTACATATTTATATGTCGACCCCTCCATTCCATAATGTGCCACGTCCCGTTTAGGACATGTACAGAGGCATGTCGTGTTTAGTCGCTGTACAGCTCTAAGTCACGTGTATAAGCTTAGGACCTGGAGATGTATAGCGACCAAACTCAACGGAGAGCCGTGCGAGTAGAGCGCCACGTCGCATTTGGTCGGTGTACAGCTCCACGTGGCGTTTTTAGCTGTATAGCTCCAAGTCCGGTGGATAAGCATATGACCTGCAGCTATACAGGGACCAAACGCGACGTGGCGCTTTACACCGCCTAAACGCTAAGTGGGGCAGTATTGAATTAAGGCGTCGATGTGACGTTCAGCACGGAAAGGGCCCACTTTGTCAGTATAGAGGTACATATAGAGGCATATAGCCGGATAAATTCCCGATAATTTAAACCCAGGTCGAATTCTTTAGGTTGAGAACAAGTCGCCGGTGCACTTTCAAAGTGTGAATTTTGAAAAACTGCTTTTCGAGAAAAACTCATTTAAAATTGGCGAATGTCATAAACGCATGTCTCAAATTTTTGGTTTAAACAGAAAATGTACCCACTTTGGGTCACTTTCGGGTAATTAGTTTAATGTCACGAGAAAGAGTATAGATTAGAGTATGATTTCCGAATATCTCCTAAACTATGATCGACAAAATGGGCCATTTTCTTCCGGAACGTCACATATAACCTTATTCTTTATTATATGGATGATTATCTATACTGAGGTCACTTTTGATTGGACCAATTTGTTTAAAAGAAGTATTTTTAAATACGTATTTTCTCAATCAAAACTATTCATTTTGAAAGTATTTGAACCTAAAAATATTTCTATAATGTTTTTAAAACAATTTTTGGAAAAACTCATCAGTCATTTTACAGAATCAGCACTAGTCAACCGATCTCAATAAAAATGAGTATTACAAAGTTTTCAGGGTCACTGCATCCGAATTTGATAATAGAATTTCCAAATTAAATTTGGCTAATCCAATACAGCGAATTCCCAATTTGAAAATCGTCTTAATTTTATGAAAATGAGTATCCTCGGGTTTTTGAGGTCGCTCAATTAAAATATAGGAGTATAATTTCTAAATTTTAAACAGCTGATTCAATACGCGAATTGAGAATTTAAAGATATGTATTTTGAAGATTAAAAATTTGAATTCATTTAATTTTAAAGATGTATGGCATAAATTTCAATTCTTCAATTTGGTCAAAAGTGAAAAGTTTTTGAATTTGAATCTTCCGAATTGAAGAAATTTCAACTGTGAATCATCAAATTTATAAAAGTTTTAATTTGGAAACTTCAAACTAGCATAATACTTAATTGTAAACGTGGAAAATTAAAAACTCTTCAATTTATATGATTTATATTTTAAAGCTATGTAATTTTGAACGTTTTTTGGAATAGTTCAATTTGGAAGGTTTAAAATGGAAAATTCTGCAATTTTAACTGTTTTCAATTTAAAATCTTTCAAATTTAAGATTTACAATTGAATATTAATTATTTCTGAATTTTTATAATATATAGAATACTGTAATTTTAAACGATTTTTTGAAATATGCAGTTCAATTTTGAAGACTTACAATGTTTAATTCATGAATTTTGAATATTTACAATTGAAGACTCTTTAATATTTAATATGTGTAATAGAGAATGATGCTATTTTAAATGCTTTTTTTGAAAAAAATCAATTTTGAAGATTACAAAGTTTTAATATTCAATTGTGAAGATATAAAAAGAAAATCTATTCAACTGGAAAGATATATGCATAAAAATTCTTAAATTTTATCTAAATCTTCCAAATTTTCAACATTTCACATTTTTAAACGTAAATCATCAAAATTACAGAATTTTTCATTGTAAAACTTAAAATTTGCATTATTTTGATTTGTGAATGTAAAAACTTTTCATGTATTCAATTTGAAAAATGTACAAATCAAAATTCTACAATTTTGAAGAGTTACAATCCGAAAATTCTTGCATTTCTAAAAAATATATAGAATTGCAAATTATTCAATTCTCAAGATTCATATTTTAAAGATATTTAACTTTGAACTTTTATTGGAATAATTTAATTTTGAAGATTTACAATTCAAAAGTCTTCAATCTTTAATATTTGCAATCGAAGCCTTTTCAGTATTTGATGTGTACAATATAAAATGATGCAATTTGAAATGCTTTTTTAATAGTAGAATTTTTAAGACCTAAAATTGAAAATAATTAAATTTTGAAGATTTAAACTTGAAACTAATTAAATTTGAAGATGTTCACGTATTTATTGCTTATTTAATATATTTTTTAAGTTAAATAATCTGCACGTTTCTTATCTTTTTTGCTAAATATTATAAAAAAAAATTTACTAAATTTGAAAATAAGTCAATAAGTATTCAAAATGATTACATGCAGGGAGGCAAAAGTGATATTTATATAGAGAAATACCCATATGATAAAAGGAAATTGACGAACGACTTAATTGCAGATAAATAATATTTTCGTTTGAAACCTAACGAATCGAGTTTTCTCAAAAATTAAAATACTGAAAATTCCCTCTTGAAACTGATTTGAAATGAAATAAAATCAGATTGTCCTGACCAGAAATGAAAGCAGTTATTCGAGTCAAAGTGAATCGAATCAGGTATTCATAAATCCATAAAAAGCACTGACGATCTTACTCGCCTAATTCATATACCAGAAACGAACTGAATATTCTCAACGACTTATTGAAGAGAAGAAGGCCTCCGACTAAAGAAACTGGGTTTTTGGCCTCGGTCCACTTTGACAACCAAAACCCTCCATAGTTTCTATACCACGTCAACGTTAATCGTTACTTCCCATCGTTGAAGGGTGCGAACGTTACATTCGTATTTCATTTCCGATCAAAAAAGGTGAAATGATTTTCACACTAAACGACCTACGACCCTACGACTTAATCGTACGATCTACAAACCTACTTTTTCTCTACTATCATCTTATGCGCGTAATATCATTGATAGAGAGAAATTAACAAAATACAAATAACGAATGTTCCAATGGTTTACAAATATTTAACTATGATAAGAAACTCTGACGTACTTATTCAAATAAAAAAACGTACATAGTAGTGCGTCAAGTCGATGTTAACACGTGTTACGTAGGCTAGAACAGAGAGGGGAGATTTTAGCAATTAGCCGTATCATAACTGCTTAGGTCAAGTGAAAAGAACAATCATGATTAATAATTATTTTTAAAAGAACTAAAGAATTAAGTTTAAAAAAAGTCTACAATCTTAGCATTTCAAGTTCGCACTTGTAATAAGAAAAATAATTCGTCCAATGAAAAAGATGTATTTCGAAGTGAAAAGATATTACTTTTACCTATAGCTGATCTCCCCTAAATCTTTCTAAAAACAAAAACTTGGATATTCAACGAGTAACGCACTGTGTGCAAAAAGAAACATAATTTTTCCTCATCATAGGAAAAATGACTACTACTGCGAAAAATAATTAATTAATGTAATTATTTATAGATGTAGGAGTGATTTTTAAAAGTTCAGGGGCGAAGAATCTTTTTTTAATCTTAGGGAGCTTTCAAATGTTGTGTAACATTTGCAAAAGTAATATAATTTCCAATTAAAGAACTAAAAAAGTAAGTTTAAAAAAAAGTTGAAACAATGAAAAAACTCAAAATTTTCCAAATTTAATCATTTTAAGTCAAGTATAATAGTTTGCATGCTAAGTAAGTTACATAATGTTTGAACGTTCCCTTATCAGATTTAGAAATAAATGTAAATACGCATGCAGATATTCTCTGTTAAGTATGAAGCATCCTAAAAACTCTTTTCTTCAACTATATTGTACAATGGAATTAGTTATGGTTAGCAACTGAATAAAATCAAAATATATTTTTCATAATTTTCAATATTGGTAATATCTAACAGTTATTAGAAGTTGTTCCCTATGAAAATTATATACTCACGCCCTCACTAGCCTTTTAGCATGTTCAATTAGTCCATACCGTAAGTCCGGACCATAAGTGTAAAGATATGATAGAAACATACTCACCATCTCCTCTCTGATATCAGAATCATATTTAATGTGCATCGGACGAATAATCATCTATCAAAACTGAATTACTCGAACAGACTCACTCCCTATAGACTGCTGCCACTATTGATTGATATAAAGAGTTCATAGTATTAAAGATAACCCTCAATTATAAGGAACCACGTCTGTGTATACAAGAGTTTTCTACAATTATTTTTCATTCATGTAAGTTTAATAATTGCACTTTATATAAATTCCTGTACAATTGATTTGAAAGTATTATAAATTTAAATTTAAGGTACAGAGTCTGAGAAACTGTATAAACAAATAAACCATAATTCACTAAAATGAAGATATTAAACAAAATGTTCCTTTATAATCATTTTGTGAATTTGAAAAATGCTCTTTCGACGCAACCAAATGAAAATTGTCGCTAAAACGAATAATTCGCGGACTTTCAGACCTAATTGGTAGATACCTATTCTTAAGAAAACGTTCGAACAAGCTAAGATGTTTTGACTTTGACGAAGCACTTGTTGGTTCCAAAACATTTTCTGCAAACAGAATCAGAATTAATAGTAATTCCAAATAACGAATTGTGATTATAAAATCTTGAAATGGAGACTAAATGCGACATGATTTGTGATTTAATATGTCACTTGCAACCGATAATAGAAATCGCTTTACGATTGGATGTCGTAGTTGTGTCATGTCTAAGCGCACACGTTTCGTCATTATGTTAACGAAATTGAACTCAAAATCTGATCCATCTCTGATCGCCGTAAAATGAAATAGGAATGTTTCGACCATCTCATGTGTATCTTACATAATATAATAAACATAATGTAACCCCGGCGAAAGCAATCGTTCGCTTACGAGAAAAAAAGAAACACCGATATAGAACTTAGAAGAGCGCAAGAAAGTTCTAAAATCTGATCACGTGATCAAGAACATAGAGCTAACGTTCATTTTATGGTCGAATTTTATTTTATTGCAAATCACGACAGATTTATTGTAAGGAAAATATAATAATTGGTCTGCTAAAACAAAAGATATTTAATATGTAGAGCTACTGGAACAGGACAGCGAATGGAATTTTTGAGTTGACCCCAACTGGGTCCTACGTAGTTTGTCCCTTTACTATGTTAGCCGTACATTGTTCAAATATGTGGGGCCCAAAAAGATTCAACATTAACAAAATATGCACGAAATATAAATTTGTTCACACACTTGACGATGGGACTTAAATTTTCACCGAATATCGGAAAATATTTCGATATTCAATATAAAAAAAAGGTTTTTTGCCGAAAATTGAACTGTTTTGTAAAAAATTTGTTCCTTTGGATTGAAAATTCATCTTTTATAACGAAAAAGTCTTTGTTTTTGTTGAAATAAATAAAAAATTTGAAATTTTAATCTGAAATATTGTTTTATTCCGTTTATAAAAGATTCTATGTTAAAAATGTGACAAGATTAAAATGCGGGTCTTTGAATATTAGTTGTCAGGAAAAATGAAAAATTGGTCAGAGAATAATCCGGGAAAAGTCAGGGAATTTTAAAAATGAAATTTTTCGGCCACCCTCTAATTATAGGGGGCTTCGTACACCTATGTTAAAGTAATAATTATACTTTCGGATGACTATCCATCCGCCGTTTTTGGGACTTACATTTTTGGATCTTACGGTTTAGATTGTATGTATTGTTTGGGAACCTTATTTTTGGCCTTGAGATTTAGGATTGAGATTTCAGTGTACAGAAACAAGATTTATGTAATTGGGTTCTTTGGTGTACGGAACCCTTTCTTGTAGGCGCTTGCGATCACGTTAACTAATTTTTTGGTTTGTTTTCAACTTGGTGATTAGGCTTAGAACATATTTTTTTTACGAACAAAGAGGCAAACATGCGTAGGGCCAAGTTGGACATTGTCAAAACAGCATTCAATAGCTACGGAAATAGAAACATTAGTATTACTCAAAATTAATTTCTTTTAAAGAGAAGGTGTCTGATTTTAGCGGTATTATTGATGATTATTAATTATTTTATATAATAAATTAACTTGTAAACAGATTGTAAAATAAAAAATTCTAGTAGATCGTGACCTGACGTTTGCGGAAACTCGTAATTAAGGTACTGTGTTACGTGCAATTAGCAAGAGCAGAACATTATTGATGATTGTATAGCAAGTTAATTAATAAACGTCAATTTTTTGAGCGCCTGTCTCTGTCTAAAAATGTATACGGACCATCGATTGATAGGGTCGAAGTACTTGTCAAGTTATGTTAAATGCGATAACCGATACGAGTTTATCTCTTTCTGCACCACACGCGTTTTCCAAATGAAAGATGTTTTTCTTTCCAATCCATTACTTCTACCATAGACTGTTTTTTTACTCTTTTACTGTACAAACTTATATTGACATTTTACAATGAGTGCCAACTTGTGTGCCAAAAAGTAATCCTTTCTTCTCCCATCGAACGAAATATTTGTTTCTCTTTGTAGATACTTAAGAAGTAAAATAGTTTTAAAACAATAGTTATAACACGGATAATCGTAATTAATTATAAATATCGAGAGGTAATTTTTCAAGAGGTTATCGAAGGAGATGATATGATATGGTTTCACTATGAGACGTAAAAGCAGGAGTATTGGAAGAACTTGTATTTTTGTATAGGTATTTTGTAAGGCTCGCGTATCAGCCGCACGTTACCGGAAGTGGCGAGTTGTGTAGAACGTTGGCGAGAACGGTAGATCGACTATGGAAATAACATTGTGAAAATATGAAATATCGCTATACATATATTATATTATATTGTACTGTATGTTGTGTATATTATAAATGTTTAGAGGACCAAGAAATATAATCTTCCGCTATGAAACTAATTGACCCCATTATCCCTTCTATTTTCCTTTGATCATTTGATCCTTCTTTAGAGCAGAAGACCGATCATTAATATTGCAAGATAACGACCCAAGTTTGTTTGAAATTGCAACCACTATAGAGGACCACAATTAATCTCTTGACCGATTTCAGAACAGTTCAAGAAATGCATCACTACCTCAAACCACTGAACTGTTCAGTGAATTATCGATAATTATATTAGAACTTCTAAACTTCGAACCGCCAAGGGGAATCGTATTACTCAATTACTTTATGGGAATTGAACATGACAGCGAATAGTATCGAGAATTAACACTAACTTATTTGACTATATTCGTGCTTTATTCAATTTTCCTCAGCATTTAGTCTTTTCATTTGACTTTAAAATGTATTAGAATTATAAATAGATAACCGAGGGTCTTTTTGTAATAAAAGTATGGTTTTGTAGATGAAAAATCTCTAATTTGAATACTTTCTTTTTTTTTTGTGATCTCGCTAGATAACCATACTGTTATTGAAAAAGAGAGAATTCAAAAACGGCTTGATTTTTTTGTAGATATTTAGTTTTGTGACGCCCTTTATTCTATATTTCAAAATGAAATGAAATTTAAAAATAAAATACCTCCTCTCCTCTACGGTGCCTAATAGAAGTAATCTGATTTCTGTTCAATAATTGCCCAATAATAATGATTACGATAAAGTTATGATCCAGAAAGATTAAATCCTTCTTTACTTTATGTTACAATCCTGGCCACACATTTGCAAGAGATGTTTCTAGTTGTGAAATATAATCCTTTTACAAAGTAAGTAATTCAACGTCATAATGAGGTTACGTAATGGCAGATTAAAAATATCATGAAGATTGAAAAGAGAATCTGTCAGTAACTCGAGACTTATAGAAGCTATTCTTACAAAATTAAACAAATCAAGCCTATTCATTTTAAGCAGCTTTTAATTAATTTAGAGAATTAATCAGATATAACCTTACCGTCTCACAGTAGAGCAAACAAAATTTTTAACCTGCACTATTCATTCAATATAGACGCTTTTTTCAAAATGAAAATTTTTTAATTTCAAAAAGTTTTTTGCATACGGATTGCTGCTACAAAATTTGGGTAATTATATATTTGCGAAGTTTCTCGTTGTCCCGAAATTCGGTATGACTAGTCCAATATTTTTCATAAGCTTGGCTAGTCGTATTGGCACTGTTTAGCTCATTGAAATCTAGAGATTTGATATAAGACGTGAAAGGAATTAATGTTTCATTACGATTAATTGAAAATAGAATATCTTTTCGATGACACTTTGCTATGATATATTGTAAATTTATAAGAATTTAAACAATTTTCATAAAGAAATTCATAGCTTGGCTATTTTTTAAAGAATACATTCAATTTTTTGACGAAATCAAATAAGAATGTCTTTATGATGACCTTTTTCTATGGCAATCTGCAAATCTACGAGAATTATTAATTATTTAAACAATTTATAGAAACAAATTCAAAGTTTGGGTATTTTTCAACGAATCGGCTTAATTTCTCACGAAATCAACTAATAATATCTTTTCGATGACTCAGCACTCTGATAATTTATAAACTGACATAAATTATTAAGTATTTAAAAGTACGTTTTTTAAACCAACTCAAACTTTTAAATAACCAAATTGAGCAACAAAATTGCACAAGAAGGCTTAAAAAGAATTAAGTTGATAAAAAAACTGTTTTTAAAAAAACAAATACTCAAGAAATTTAATTTATGCAAAAAAATTGCACAAAAAGAATTAAAATAAGAGAAATATGTTTACAAAAAACATCGTAAAACGGCTCATTGGAGACAGATATATGACAATTGAAAAAAGAGGGAGAAAAAGAAAGAGACATCCACAACCACCTCTCTCTTGTTTCTTTATTATCTATCCGTCTTTTTTATACTACCAGGATCCAACATGTTTCATAGACCCTGAGGCGTTCTCTAGCGTTCGGCTCTTTTGCCGGTCTCAAAAGTTCAATTTTTGGTCAACCAAAAATATTAAGTACTTAAACAATTTTCATAAACAAATTTAGGTTTGGCTATTTTTCTACTATACTTTTGCTGTTTATGAAAATTGTTTAACTATTTAATCATTGTTTTAAATTTGGCAAGTGTCATAGCAAATAATCATCGAAAAGACATTATCAGTCGATATCGTCAACAAATATTGAGTAGATTTGTTTAAAAATAGCCAAAACATTGAATTTGCTTCCAAAAATTGTTTTAAACATGTACAAATAGAGTCTATGTTCAATTAATCGTAATGAAACAATAATTTTTCTCACAGTTTATACCAAAACTCTGGATTTGAATGAGCTGAGCCTTCTGAAAAGTTAAAACAGTGCCAATTTTGTTGTTCAATAAGAAATTTAACCAATTTTTTATACATTACAATTTTTAATACTTTTGTCATTTATTAAAGAAGTTATTGCAAAAATACTTCAAAATGTAGTTTTTTCGTAAATTGTATAATTATGCTGATAACTTGCTGCCATTCTGTAAAAAAATACATATAAAATGAACCCAAGAACATTGGAAATGTTTATTATTTCAGATTTTGTTCAAAATTGAAACTATTTTTAAAATGTCTTTAAAAAAAATGACTTCATCCTGGGCATATTTTATTCAGAATTAAGATGGCTTTTTAAAATATTTACGTTAGAAATGATGTAATAATGAATTATTATTATTAAACCTTTTTTGAAAATATAAAAAAAAACGAAGCTATTAAGCCCTAGAAACAAGTAGGCAAAGAAAAATGCAATAATTAAATTTGAAATTGTATAATTGTAGTAAAGATTGAAATATATGACACAAAACTATAAATCGCAAAAAAGTATGCGATCCTAATATTTAAAAATTGTCAAACTATTATCTTGTTTTCTCGAGGACTTAATTATAATATTACATTACGTAGATTGAATCGATAAAATAACGCATGTTTAAATCTACACAACATTTATCGAAGTCAACAAAATATACAAAATGGCATTTTTACAACCCGCGTGGACTGAAATTGTCGACTTACAACATTAATTACTAATATTATCAACGTTTGAACGCATATCATCGCTTTAATACTAAATGTACAATAAATATAAACCTAATCATTTACAATTTTCCTTGTCATCAAGACGTCGCATTACGTAAAATTACGTTAAATGACGCATCCTGAAGCATTTTATAATGCATTAGGCGCACTATTTGCATTCCTAGTACAACCGTCAAAAGCTTGTTTGAAAAAAATGGGAACATACGCTAAGTTATTTCTAAAATTAATAAATATAGCTTGATAATTTGTCTGCAATTAAATAAATAATGTCAAAAAACATAAATAATTATAAATAATAAATAAAGTTCAATATCATCGAAAATGTTAAATTGTGCAATTGCTTTCAACTAGAGAAACCTTTAAAATTAAAAATGTCGAGAATTAAAGCTTTTAAATTTCAAAACTATATAATTTGTAGGAGTAGTGGCTGCTTTTCAATGTTCTAGGAATCATCTTGATGGTAATATCATCAATATCATCAATATCATTATCATCATCAAGCCCGTCAATAAACAGCATGTTTGAAGAAAACTTCTTGAAAAAATATGTTTTTATTTTTTGTTTATTTCAGTTTTTGAATATAAGAATTAGAATTTTCTACTTCATATTTGCCGAAGATATTGAAAATGTAATTCTGTTCAAAGGAGATGAAAAATTATTTCAGTTATAGGATAAAGGAACCAATTGTCGAGAAACTATTCAACCTCAAACTTTGTTATCCTCTTTCTTATAAACGAAAACTCCTACAACTTTGAAGCTTGTTTGCCCGAACAGAAAATTTAGCCAACTTTAATTCCTGCATGTATTTTTATGGAGAAAATTAAAACTGAAGATAAAAATTTCGACAAAAAGACAACGTGTTAAAAACACCATTATCGAGGTACATTCCCCAATCACTCACGTGAATTGGCATCTTAACCAAAAAATTCAAATACAGGAGAAATTTACATAATTATTGAATGGGGTCGATATGGGTAAGTGTGATACGAAATTACAAAGTTAGACTTTGATTAATGTTATTTCAAATATTTGAAAAGATTCATGTTTAAAATTTTGCCAAAATTATCTTTGGATGTCGACGATTTCAGATTATCCATCATTACGGCTAAGTGTGATGCGTGCAAAAAAACAACTAAAATCTCAATTTTACAAGATTCTACTTTCGCAACTATAAATGAAATATACACTCATTCTTATGTGTGTTTGCTTTCAATCTTTTGTCATTTCTAAATTGATTTAGAAAATAATTTTCTATGGAAATATATATATATATATA
>CAKNWW010242388.1:0-11057 GCA_932074435.1 Andricus kollari | reverse complement strand
TGTTTCGCTTTCTTTTCTCTTCTCCTTCTAGTCTTACTTCTATTTCATTCAGCCGTCTGCGCATTCTCTCATTTTCTTCCTGCAGTTTCTTATCATCCCCCTTGACTACGTCTCCTACTCCCAGCTCTTCCTTCTTTTCACTCCCGCATTCTAGTTTCCTAACCCTCTCATCAAGCAAACTCATTTCAGTTCTCGTTTCTTTCTCACTCTCTATCTGTTTACTCTCTATACTATCCAGTTTCCTAAATACCTCCTCCTTCCCGGCCTTCCACAGAGCATCCCACTCCTCCCATTTCTTTCTCATTTTTTTCACTTCCTCCCTGACTTCTTCCCTATGCTTCCTCGCTCCGTCAAAACCTTTGCAGGTTTCCTCTCTAAGGCCTCTGATGAGTTTCTCGAGGCCTTATAGACTACTCCCCCCTGACCTCCTTTCAGGTGGTGTTCTCTGTTTATTCTTTTTTATTGATTTTTCATTTTCCCCCTCATCTAACTGGTCTCTAACCCTTTTATTGTCCTCCGACTTCTCCCCTTCGCTACTCGTGGTCGCTGGTTGTCGCCACTTATCAAAAAAATCTGTCGCGTTCGTACTATTGAGGCTGTTCGCTCTTAGCAGCCTTTGCAGGTTCGTCGGTCAGCCTCGTTTGTTTGCTATCGTCTCTCCCCCCTTACCGAGCTTCTCGAAAACCTCTGCCTCATCACTACTTTCGTTACTGCCTTCGATGCTCGCGCTCGCTTCATTCTCTTGCCTACCTTCTCTGTTCATTCTCGGCTCCCTCTCTGTGTCCGTCTCCTGCTGCCCTCTCTCAGTTTTCCCTGGACTTCGTGTGACCGGCATTCTGCTACGTATTCTTTCCTACGTCACGTTTTCTTTTTCCCTCGCTTTCAGTCCCCCGTGCAAATCGTACAATCTAGATCTGAAGCCAAGACTCTAAAATATCACCAAAAATCTCTCACACTATCACTCACCACTCTTAAATATACGCCTCTTCTCATTTATCCAACCCTCACACTCACCTGTTACTCACCCTGCGTGAAAACACCACTTTTCACAACCGTTCCTAACCTCGAAATCCTTCTCTTCCACTTTTGACAATTAATATTATTCACCACCTCTTTTACCAACCCCTTCACTCTCACTTACTCCTTTGCCCTTAAATACTCTACTCACCGCCCTTTCTCCTCTCAAACTCCCTCTTTCCCTTCACCAAAGCCAAAAAGTTAGCACCACAAAAAATCACCAACAATCGCGATCGGTACCGGAAACGGAAGCCCATTTAGGAGATATAACGCGATAAATTAAAAAAAAAAGTCAGTCAGGCTCACGTTACCGGTTGATATTTAGTTATATTTAATCGAATTTATGTTGATACACAGTAAAGTGAAAATAATTGTCAAATTTATTAATGAATATTATTAACAGGAAATAAAGCCCTGTAATTAAGGAAATTATTCCTCCAAGCACACGCGTATAGTATTCTAGGGACATGATATTGACAACTTTTTTATTTTCACACATATAAAATGATATTAAAATTAATAACATGGCTTACAAATATAAAGAAACAACGAGTAGGCATTTTTTCCAGTACATGGAAAAGTAAGCATGTTTATGCAATAACAGAAGGCTGGCAGGAAAAAACTCAAGCAGGTCAGCAATATTATTATATAGCTTGGGTGATGATGTGATGTGAGGTGATCACCGAACACTGTGATTGGCTGATAGTATTTCGGTTTATTAGCCGCAAAATAGGTATTTCAGCAGAGTTGGTAACGTATATTACTCCACGTATTATACGTGGTTTTCTACGCGTATATTACCACGTATATTACCTCTCAAGTTTTCTACATGATTTGACGTATATTACCTTCGAATGGAAACTTTCAGTGCGCATGCGTCAATATCGAAAAATACCTCACATAATATATTTTTCTTGTGAGTCGTAGTCGCCGTGTTCGCTTTTTAACTTTTCATTGCAGTAAATTGCAAAAAGATGTATCGACGGGATAGACCTAAAGGAAAAATTGGGGACCAATTATCCTACAAACTCATAAATCTTATCACAGAAAAGGCACTTTGCGAAAGTTTTCTGTCCTTCTTTCTTCCGCTCAAAAAGCATATCCTTCCATGGGATTACATTATGATGTTGGGCTTTTCTTCCCAGCCCAGGCATAATTATTATTTTGAATTACTATAACGCTTTCAACAGAATTATTAATAATTATTATATTCCAAAAGTGAGGTTATGTACTTGTCAACACTGATGACACTGATTTTACAAGTCGGCCATCTTGAAAACGTAATTTACAGGAGTTTTCTACGGTTTTCTACTGTTTTCGACGTATATTACGTCAAAAATGTATTATACGTAGAAAATACTCGAGTTACGCGTAAATGACCAACCCTGTATTTCAGGTTGGGCCGATGGCCAAATAATAGTACGAATTGCATGAGACGAAACTTTATTTTTTTAATAACTTGGAAAAAAATTATCTTTAACCATAAGTGTATTTGGATATTATTTTTTAACTTTTCAAAAGCTATTCAAATGGTAATGTATTCAAATTAAAAAGCTTTCGGAAAATAAAAAATGTTATCCAAATACATTTAAAATAAAAAAGATTTTTTTTTAAGATATTAAAAAAATAGAGTTTTGTCCGTTGGAATTGGTATTATTACTTGGCCCTCAACGTGCAGATATGTTGCCAGTGACATCACAACTTGAAATACCTACTAGCTGTCTATGTATAAAGTGCGATTATTTAATCTCGGTAAATCTGTCTTCATAAGAAACGACAGTCAAAATAAACTTAACACTTGATAATGCAGGCGCATTCGATAAGGCCCCTCCCTTTTTGTTGACAACTCCGAACCAAATAGAGTTCTACGGATAGTGTAGTATTTATCAAACTATTGAAATTCTTGTTTATAATTTCACAGAAAAACTTAATGATTTGAAATAAATCACTGTCTACTTTTTAAATAAATTAGTTTCAAATAAAAATATAAATTGCATGACAAGTAGACTGGAAGGGTAACATTCAAAATTAAGCTTGTGACAAATTTGAACCGGCTTCAATTTTTAACAGATTTTGGAAAAATGCTTTCATTTTTTTTATTTAAACATAAGGTTCAAGAAAATGGTTAATTTGAAAATGTTTATGCAGTAATAACACGTAAGATATTAAAAATGAGTGAATGTTCAAACTATACCCGGGGCCTTTGACCAGGCTACCAGGCACGTCCTTGGGTTCCGAATGGAGGGACTTCGAATAGAAGGTTTTCGACTGATTAAAATAGTGCGAAAAACGTTTACTGCAGGCAATATGTAGATATTTACTAATTTATTTGGCAGAAAGAATAAACCAAATGAATTAATAACCTGCTTTATATCTAACCTGTATGTGCACTACACTCTCATAAACAATTCTATATGAAAATATTCAAGACAAGAATTTAACAAATAAATATCTAATAAATTTTAACATATACACATATAAAAATTTATAACCATGCAACACTCAATACTAACTGAATATAAAAGCGCTAAAAAAATAAAAACTAATGTAAAGAAATAATACCTTGATGAAAGTGAATTTAATAATGATGCAAATTAACCATCACAATCCGCAGTCGGTCTAAGATGCGTAAAAAGTCTACCAATGAGGTTTTATGTTACAGGAGTGACCCATTCAAATAGTAAATGCATACTTTTAATTAAATTAGTAAGAGCATAATACTAATAATATTGATAGATTGATCTTACTAATTCCCTTAGTAACAGAATACTTACTTATTTCTTTAGTAGGAAGTGTTAAAGTTACTAATTTGTTAGTGAAAACAAGACTATGAAATGATTTGGTAAAATGCATACTAATTCAGATTTAGAGAGCAAGTTTTTCTTAACATTTCTAGGCAACGTTTTTTCAGATGCCTTAAGTGCTCTCTCGAGAAGGATTACGATGGGCTTTGTAAAATAATTAGATATAGTTTGAAATTTTTACTGCAGCAAGAAGTCAACTATTGCTATTCGTGCACCATGTTAAGACTTTCATTGCTAAAACGACAATGACCTTTTCCTAAACAAAAATTATTTTGAATGCTTGCATAATGGAATGGTCTCAAGGCCATTTTTTTGTCATCTAATATTCACTGCAATCCTTGGGTTTATCTTTGTGTTCACCGCCTACATTCAACGGCAAGCCATCAGCCTACGCTCGGCGTAAAATACGCAAGGAACATTAGTCGCGCACAGAAGTTTAACGTTCATAGGTCTTGACGTATTAGTTTATTTGAAAAAAGGATTTACAACAAAATCCTTTGTACTTTTTTAAAAAACTTCTTCACAGAAAGATTTTATTTGTACAAACTTCGCTTGATAAGGGAAGCACTCAAAGATATAAACTTTCAAATCTGATACCCGTTTCAATGATCCTTTAGATCTTTATTTAACCAAACTTCATTAGAAAATCCTAAAGACTATAGCGGCGAGTACGATTTTAAGACAAAAGTTAAACTGAAAAACAATTTTTTCAAACACATTATTTACAATTTCATCAAGAACTATAAAAGACACAATTTTGTCGAAAAGGAATTAAAGATGCAGTATTTTATTTTCTATAAGAATCAATGTTTCAAAAATTAAAATTTCAAAGGAGGATGCCCAAAATGGCCCCCGGAGCTTGCAAAATAAAACTTATACCAATCGATTCAGCTCATCAAGACGAGAAAAAAAGCCTATAAGACCAAAGTCGTGCGGGCCGTCATTTCCAAGATATGAGCGAAAGTATGTACTTCAGTCTATGTACGCAATAGCACGCCTTCTCAGATAACAAAATTTCTCTAATCAGTGTTTTAACTCTCAAAAGAACCAACAGGAGGTGTATTATATGGAAAATGTTCATCCGCCGAAGGAGCCACATCCTCGTGGTGACGGCGGGAAACGAGCTCTGCTCGGCTAAGGCTCCTTTTTCAGAATTAATGCCATCATGGCAGATAAAATAAAACGGGGCTCTCGAGCGATACCCTTTTAAATAAAGCTCGCGTTGGTGGATTTGGTAGAGGTTCGCCAGAGGAAAGTCAGTTACAGTCTCCTCCCCAATCTGAGTACACCACTGGGGCTTCTATTGGTGATCAGCTGGCTACCGGTGGAACCCAAGGAGATTGCTACGCTGGTTGTCGGATATCTCTGAAGAAAAGGAGAAGATATTCACTGTCAGGTTCAGTAAATTCAGATTTACTAAAATTTATCAATCAAAATCGCCCAAAGCAATTTTCAAAACTTAATAACCCCTTCCATCCAAATAGCAAAGTTCTTTCAGAATCAGATTCCATTTGCGATTCTTGCGGACTGGCTTTCCGAGATTCAAAGGCCTCAACAAGCAAATCATCTTTAACAGAAGATACCATTAATCTGACTCTGAAAAGATCGTGAGCATCTCACAAAAACTGCGTTTTTGGTTGCGCATCGAAAAACCTTCATATAATACCACAGGCCGTCAGGTATCAGGTGTTAGTTAACCACCGCTTTTATTCACCGGAAAGGTCGCGTTGTTGTGATGAACATCTTTCAATGAACAGTGGGAGCTTTTATCACAAACAGCAACGAATTGCACCTACAATAAAAGTCATATCGAGACAAATAGTGTGTTTTTTTTCAATTTTGAGTTTATTGCTGATATGTGTGACTCGGAGGTAGAGCAATGGACTGGTCTTAACAAAGACCAATTTAAAAATGTTATGTCTTCCCTACCATCTCTCGCCGGTGCGAAGCAAAAAAATCCAAGTACAGTACTAGCACTTTATTTAGCAAGACTTCATACGGGTGAAACTAATGAGAGGTTGTCCTCACTCTTTAAAATACCTCGTTCATCAACAGAGCAATTGATGAGTAAAGCGAGAAACTCTCTGCTGAAAGATTTTGTTCCTTTTTACCTAGGTTTTTCCCGAGCAGATCGAGAAGAACTGAAGAGTCATAATACAACAATTGGCCGTCAACTATTTCTGAATGGGCATAATGATAAGTTTATTACCATTTGGGATGGAACTTATGTGTACATTCAGAAGAGTTCTAATAATAGATTTCAGCGAAGATCATTTAGCATGCACAAATATCGCCTTCTGATAAAACCTTTTATCGCTGTCGCAGCCGATGAATATATTTTAGATGTGTTTGGCCCCTTTCCAGCCAACACATCTGATGCAACAATGATGCTTGAGCTCTTTGCAAATAAATCTATCCTCCGTTTTTTCTTTATGGAAGGCGATGTTTTCCTCGTAGATCGAGGATTCAGAGATTGTGTTGCCACTTTATTAGAATATGGATACGACGTAAGAATGCCTCATTTAGCTGAACTTGTTCTTCCTTTGAGTGATTATGAGGCAAACCTGTCTCGCCTCGTCAGAAAATGCCGATTTGTTGTTGAAGCCGTCAATGGACGATTTAAACAATCTTTCCGATATTTGGACAAGGTATGGCAAAATAAGTCTGTTCCACATTTGATCGGTGACTATCGAATTGCGGCAGCGATCCTTAACGCCTTCCATAAGGACATTGAGTCAGATATAGTCGATGGCCAGAAAATCGGTCAATTGATGCTTGCTAAAATCTCAGAGCCCAATCGACTAGCTTTATTAGTCGAAAGCCAACGAGTAAATAGGCAGTCTGCAAACTTTCAGACTATGGATCAGAATTCGTTGGAAGACTTCCCAAAACTATCGCTGGACGACTTGCGAACTTTGGCTCTTGGATCGTATCAATTGAAGCAAGCAAGATCCGATTATTATGAACATGTGAGTCCTGATGGAGGTTATGAAGTTCAAGTCTGCAGATATGTTGGATCCCTTTCTCTAAACTCCCATGGTATTTATAATAGTGCCCCGAAGTTAATGCGTGCGCGAATAAAATCTGTCCACTATAATAGCACAAAATATTGCATTTACATTCTGGTTGATCAAGATAAAAGTGGCCCAGGGGCAATAGCAGGGCACTTTTGCCAGTGCAAAAACGGTAAAAGGCCTATTGGGTGCTGTATGCATACAATGACAGTCCTTTGGTTCTTAGAATGGGGTAGGTTTCAGTCCGAAATTAAAGAACCTGCCAAATTCTTGAATAATATCTTTGCGGTACTTGAAGAATCGGACGAATACGATAATACGTGAACATTTTAATTAATAGAAAACAATTTTGAACCTAAATTACCGGAAAAAATCTATATTCTCGTTTGAAGTTACGGTTTTCAGTCTATACAGGTGCGAAATTTCATCAGCCTATATCGTCTAAAGGACAGGGCGGGCAGCTTCGGTCCCATTGACTTTTTTTTATGGCTTGGTGAGTACTTTTCATCAGTACAAGTTTCATCCTGCGAGACCAGGGGGCCACAACCCATAAGGATTTGGGCATCCTCCTTTAAATTTTTGACGTCCAGGAGCCATCCCACTATCGCGCCAAAGCTCTATGTACTACTGTTCTTGTACCAGGACCCTTAGTTTTCCATCTTCAATCAAACAAAGAAACCGCAACATTTTCCGGTAAAAGTTCTCTGTACCATCCAATATGAGACCGGGTATATATGATCAGTCACGGACGCATTTTTGTAATGCAATAAAGTGATCTGATAAGGGTTACCTAGAAGGTTACCTAGAAGGTAAGCAAGAGTGGGAAATGTACGCGAGATGACATCATACAACACTGTTTCTTGAAGTCCGGTCTCTAACGTGGATGACCTCACGCGGCAGACGGGACAATTGGAGGTCAAGCTTTCACCTCTGGATACTTTTTTAAAGTTACCAGTATTTGTAGAATGTTATGAGGAACAGTGTTGACGGACCAGATAAAGTGGTCGCAGAAAAACAGCCTTTTGCACCCGGTTCGCGATGGACTGAGCCTAACACTCGCAGGCCGGACTCTTGCTCAATTGGCTGAGAAATGAAGCTTTCATACCTCCAAGGCAGCCGATATGAGAACTACAAGATGGACTTTGTAGCCTTGGTACAGCCTGCTAAGCTCGAGAAGAAGTGCTTGATATTTAGACCGTTTCTCTTCCTCCTTTGCCGTGATATTACCATCACGTGGTGCAGAGAACACTGCTCATTCTCCACAACGGAATCAAGTTCCCCTTGGGCCTATGGAAGATGCCGAAGGCAGTTGGTATCTCCTACAGGTACATTAATTATGCGCTTGTGGTAAACTAAGGTGTCTATAACGCCGTCTTGACAGGAGAAAAGAAATCCCTCAGTCTCCGATCTCAATCTAGCAGACTTGAGAAACATGTTGGACAGACCCATCGATAGCTCTTCTCTACGAATAATGCCGCAGAATTTACCATGAAAGGGCTTGTCAGCATTTGGCGGCACGGTATAGAAAGGCCGCTGCATGGACGACTTCACGGTGATGTACGCGTCGCATAAGCGTATCTGTGCTATTTAGAACTGAGCAGATTGTAGCCAGAATCGATCTTCGATGAAGACACTCCAAGATTAGCAAGCCTCTACCCTTTTTTTCTCGAGGGAGATATATTCGAGGTACGGAAGATCTAGAATGATGACTTCGATGAATTGTTATTATCTTGCGTGTGCTTCGGTCGTGTTGCTTCAACTCATCGACGTTCCATTTTACAGCACCAAACGTGCAGAGCAGTATAGAACCGGCCAGCATATTGATCGCCTGGATCTTATTCTTCCTTGATAATTCGGAAGCCCACATGTTTATGAGCGTTTAGCGATACCTTTATGCGAGGGCCTTCATTAGCACACGCACATCTTGGGTTTCCGCTTGCGGTATTCCAAGATATGCGTATGTTTCTCCATTACCAAGATGCTGCGGGTCACATAGGTATGCAGAGCTTTTGGCTCGGAGCACAATAAATACAGGCGCCTCTTAAATGTGATATAGCTGGTAGTCACTTGTCTTTTGTTAGATGTAATGACAAATCTTATCCGCCACAAGAGCATAAGCTCTTTTATGCATCTCACTATCTTTGGATGCACTTCCAGGCACACAAGGAGTTTAATAAGTAGCTCATGGTTAGTGTTATCGAATTCCTTACGCTAGTCAATCAAAGCCATGGACAGATTGCGTCGATACCTGATCAAGTCCTGGGTAATACATCTGTCTATTAACAGGTTCTCCATGCAACTGCCAGCCCGCTCTTGCATCCACGTTATTCAACTCTTGCACTCCATGCCGGCTCGATAGATGTTAATATCTTCTCTTTGAGGATGCCAGTGAATAGCTTGTAGCTGGTGCTTAAACAAGCTATGGGCCTGTAGTTCTTTGGACTGAGAAATCTCCGTTCTTAGATATCAGTACCGATCGTGGTTCCATTAGCCACAGCGGGATGGGTTGTTCTTCGTTTAAGAAAGTAGTAAATATACGAGCTAGATGTTGGTGCGTAGAAGTGAACTTCTTCCACCAAAAGTTGTTGATTTTATCTGGCCCTGGCGCTGAAAAGTTCTTAGTTCTAGCGATAACTTTCTTCACTTCTTCAGCCGCAATTAGTGGACACTCTTCCTCTGGAACTTGTAACCTTTGCCTTTGGAAAATCATGCAGAATTTTTTTTTTTTACTTGTTCTCGGGTGAACCCGGTTTTCCATCATAGCCACGAACTAAGGCAAGTGACTGATGATATGAGGATGGTATTAGTTAATTCAATACGATGTTTGAAATCATTTGCGATGTTGTTGTAGGTACAAAATTAGGAGCATGCTATAGTTTGGAGTTCGCCTTTTACCACTGTTATCCTTACACAGCGGCCGCGAGCGTTGGAGCCTTAATGTTATGTAGTAAAAATATCGTTATATACCACTGAGCCGTAATATTTCCTAAATCTTTCACAGATTCCACGAAGGGGATTATGCGTCTTACAATCAAGAGGGGAGGCCTGGTTGCAATAATTTTCTGAGATGGAGATGAAGAAGGTCTTATGCTGATAGCCTTAGTTTTAATCGCTCATCAATGCTGTTTTGTACTCTTTCAGAAACGCTTACTGAGTTTTGTTTGTACTACGTGTCTCAATTTACGAAATTGACTTGAATGATACTATTTTTAGTTCTTTTGGCCAGTTTTCGTTATTCATCTCTTTCCTTCATCAAGTCTGTTATGTAAGAAGTGATGCAGGAAGTAGATATCTTTTTTTCCTTAGGGTTATGGAGAGGCGCGAATTTATTAAGAGCTGAGAATAAAAATGTTGTTAGACAAATTACCTTCCTATTGACATCCTATTCTGTGAAAATGATTTTTCAGGCATAGGTATTAGATGTTAATAATATCATGGTTCAAGAAGAATAATATTTAGATAATCAGGCCGAGAATACTACTGATTTTAAATAATGAGTTAAATTGTTGGTGGCGTTATGATTTGTGTTTAGGCCACCAGTAAGTATAATGTTATTATAATTATGTATAAGGTCAAAAATTTGAGTTTACAATTTCCTGCCATAAGATGTATTAGGAGGTTCGTAAATTACACGAAAGATACATTGAGAAAAAGGTACTCTGCGTGGTCGCATTTGAGAACAGGAAATATAACACATTGATTAGTATAAAAACTCATAATTAAGGGCACAGTATCCAAAATGACCAGCATGCAGTAAACAAATAAATAGAAGGTAATACTGTGTGTTCAGAAAAAACATACTGGAGTATCCTTATTATAATAATTTAAATAAAACAATAGATATTTGTGATACAAGTGCGTAAACCAGGTGCTTTCAGGGAGTGTGATTCTAGCAGAAAAAACCGGAGGCTCCAAGCAAGAGTCGGAGCGAATACGACTACTTTGAGTCGCAGGAAAATGTTACAATCACACGAGCAGTAATTACCTGGTACGCATGGGTATCACACACTATTTTTAAACACCCAACCGAGAAAGTTTTTTTTTAGTCAAAACAAATATTATACAACTCAGGCAAAATTAAAAAAAAAAAATGTGCCGGATCTATATAATAATTTTTTTTCCATTTTCCCGCTAGAAGTATCCTAAAACCTAGCAGCAAAATGAACAAAAAAAAGTTTTTTTCGGACATGTATACTGGAACTTTTTTTATCCCCCCCCCCCC
>CAKNWW010242349.1:0-17939 GCA_932074435.1 Andricus kollari | reverse complement strand
TGCATATTGAAGTCGGGACGGGATGAGATTAAACAATTGAAAACCAAAAGTTCTCGACAACAAAATTATCTCGAATGCGGGCAATATCAGGCGAGATCCGAGAAATTCTCGTCTCGGCGTGCATTTTTAATTCTTACGCTTCCGAATCCAAAAAGAGGAAGAGCATTGACTCCTGAAACTAAAACTCTAGTGAAAAAGTTTTATGAACGCGATGACATAAGTCGAATGATGTCAGGGCCCGTGCAGAAATCGCCATATATTTTCCCAATTACCGATCTGGCCCTGATCGGTTTAGTATCTTCGGGGCCAGATCGGGATATTTCCGTGGGCCAGACCCAAGCCAGAACGGTTCAAGTAGCAGCGCCACCTAGTTGAAATTTTAGGGAAATAGCCTTGCTGCGAAATGAAGCGTGTTAATGTTTATAAAATTAATGTTTGAGAGTTTAATTGTATAATGCAATAAACAATATGCCAAAGCCTAGTACACCACTAGTTCCAAAGCATCGCGCGTTAGCCGCTTTACACAATTTTCGTTATGTGAACGAGGGTAAGTAAATCGTTAAATCGTTTTGATTGAATTGAAAACTAACCTCAGACTTGAAATTTATTTGAAAAGTTATAATAAATTGTATATTTTTAAGGTATTTTGAATTTGCATTAAAGTTACACAAATAGAAAAATGTATATAATTTTTAACCCAAGTTATTGATTATATATTTAAAATTCGGTAGATAATGATGCAGATGATGAAGAAGAAAGTGGAACGCCACCCGAAACGCAAGTTCTAGGAATTTTAGAAGATCGAATTAAGTAACGTGTTGAGATTTTGATGTGATTAATAGATAAAGTATAGTATCTATACCTCTAAAAATGAAATTATACCATTTCAGAAATTGTCTTGCTTTAGTTTACGTACCATACTATTTAACTTATAAATATTCAGGATTGTAAGTATCAGACATTCAGTTTTCTTCGACGTAACCTTAACATTTTATTTCATTCTTATTTAATTTTACCGAAGATTTTAGGATGGAATTTGGAGTATTTTGGAAATGTATACAAGCGGGTGGAATATATATTTTTATACAACTTGTCAACTTGCAACCCTTTTTCCCACAGCTGATGAGGTCGGGCAAGAAGGCTTTGGTGTTTTCGAAAAAAGTTGAAATGTTGATTATATCTTAATTTCTTAATCGTTTTTTGACTGAAATTCACGTTAAATTTATTATTTTTAAAGGAAAATGATCATAGTTCAGTCATTTTTATATTGTAGTTTCACTTTCATAGCAATATTTCAGATATTTTCTTTTAATTAAATAGTTATTTTGATGATATCGAAAATTTGAAGCGCAGTAACATTTTTTTCAATTCACAATTTTAAGCTTTTAGTTTTTAAAAAATTTGGTTGGTTACATATTTTAAAGCGTTTTAATTGGAATTTTCCGAAAACTTGAAATTTCAATACTTTTCGAAAATACCCCGTTTCAAATCAGAATTAAATTTCTCTTGACAAATTGCCGGCTCTAATTCAGAATTTAAATTCTTTTCAAAATGTCCCGTTCCAGGTCAGATGTTTTTAAAATTGAAAAATTCCCTGTTCCAATCCAGAGTTTTCATTCTTTTCGAAAATTACCCGTTTCAACGAAGAATTAAGTTACTTTTGAAAAGTTCCCTGTTCCAATGCAGACTTTTAATTCTTTTCGAAAATTTACAATTCCAGGTCAAAATTGATTAAGATTTGAACATTTCCTTTTCAAACTGATAATTTGTTCAAATTTGAATTTCCGTTTCAACAAAGAATTAGAATCCTTCTGAAAAATTCCCTGTTATAGTCCAGAATTTTAATTCTTTTTGAAAATGTTCAATTGTAGCTCAAATTGGCTGAAATTTGAATACTCCCTGTTCCAACTCAGAATTTATTTAAATCTAAAAACTCCATTTCAACTCAGAATTAGAATTATTTTGAAAAATTCCCGGATCCAATTCAGAATTTTTATTCTGTTTGAAAATTACCCGTTTCAAATCAAAATTAGAATTATTAAAAAAATCCCCTCTTCCAATACAGAATTTTAATTCTTTTTGAAAATTTCCAGTTCTAGCTCAGGATTCAAATTTTTTTGAAAAACTCCCTGTTCCAATCCAGAATTTTAATTCTTTTTGAAAATTTACCGATTCAACTCAGAATCAGAATTATTTTTTTAAATTCCCTGTTCTAGTCTTGAATTTAAATTCTTTTCGCAAATTACCCATTTGTAACCATAATTATAATTTTTTTTTTAAATTTCCTCTTCCAATTCAGAATGTTAATTCTTTTCGAAAATTTTCATTTTCAGCTCAGAATTAAAAAAATTTGAATTAGAAAAATTCCCTGTTCTGGTCCTGAATTTTAATTATTTTTGCGAATTACCTGTTTCGACTCAAAATGAGAATAATTTTTAAGAAATTCCCGCCAAGGACTGAGGCGGACATTGTAAAGAACGAAGTCAAAAAGACTAAAAAATGTATTGAGTTTGTATTTGTGTTAATATTTTATACATGAATAAAAAATATAGTTCACTTTATTAATTTTTCTTGCTACAAAATTATTATTATAAACAAAAATTATAAGAAATCATAAATTTTAAAAATGGCTCTTAACGGGCAATTGGTCGGGGCCAGCTCGGGTACCGATCGGGCAGCCAGATCGGGCGGCAGATCCTGCTCCGATCGGACCGTGTGTTTCATCAGCGATCGGGCCCAGGTCCGTTTTCCAGATCTGGACCAGATTTGGCCTGGTCTGGGCCCGGTCTGGGCCATAGCAAAATTTCTACACGGGGGGTGAAAGACTTTAAGTCGATCAAGAATGATGATGGAACTGGTTCACATGTTGAAAAAAGGTTACTACTGTGTAATGTCAACGAGTTATATGCTTAATTTACATGAGAACAGGCTTGAAGATCAGTATTTCAAAATTCAGAAAACTCAGACCTCGTCATTGTATTCTAGCAGGAAGCAGTGACACTCATAATGTGTGCGTTTGCGTGCATCATGAGAATATCAAGTTGATATTGAATGAAATAAATATTCAACATTTAACCGAGGATACTGAGACGACGATCACAAATTAGCACGATTGTATGGATGGTATTGTATGACCTAACTCTTCAAGTTCCTGTCATTTCGGAGTGTGTGAAAACTGTCCAGGTACTGCAAACTTGAAAGATAACATCACAAAAGCTTTTGATAAACGTTGTATTAATGAAGTGAGATTTTAAATTTGGTTACAGACCGACAGATATAATGGATACTGTTGAATTCCTAGATGATTTCTGTGAAAGGCTGTTGAAGTTAAAAACTCATCACTTTATTTCAAAGGAGCCTGGGAAGTTTTTGATTTGCTTCGATTTCGCTGAGAATTACACGGAGCGACCGAAGCAAGAGCTAACACTGCTTTTGGCACGAGCGGTTAGTGTTAAAATTAAAAAAAATTTCATAGCACTAGCCACAGTTGTCAACGCACTAACCGCTCGCGAATTCACACGAGCTGCTCGTGTTAATGGCAACAGCAACGCGAGCTTGGTAAGTGTTGCGATTGGCCCGGACCGTTCTTGAGATTGGCAATAATCTCTCGTGTTAATTTGCAATAGTGCGTGTTGTCAAATAACTCTGACGTTTAGTGACAACCGCACTTGTCGCTAGACTCATTCGCCGCATTACCAGATGCTGAAAGTAATAAGGGACAACTTATCATGATCAAATGTACTTTGCAGGCTTGATAATTCAAAAAATGATAAAGAAAGCAAAACTTTCAAAGTAGAATTTTCATCAGAATTTAATTAATGAAATAGGCACAATTTGAAGAAAATGTTTTTAAACAAAACTTTCAAATTTTCAACTAGGAAGGTTAATTTCTACCAAAAAAGGCGAATTTTCATCTATAAAAAATAAATTGTCACCCAAATAATGAATAATTAAATTTTCAGGTAAAAAAATTAATGTTTAACCAAAGGGACAATTTTCAACTAAAATTATGGAATATTTAACTGTAATAGTAGAGCAGGGTGTCTACTAAATCTTGCCCAAGAAATTCCATGACAAATCGCGTATTTTTCCCGCTTATAAATATAAGAAAAGGCCCCCCTTACGATAGAAGCATACATAAAAATGCATAGTGGGTTGCCACATGCGTAATTTGCTCGATTGCAATATTAAAATTTTTTGTAAAAATATGTTTTCTAATTTGCTAATTATTTTTAAGAATTTAAGTTTTAAGTAAGTAAAAAGTAGAGCAAGTAGCTCAAAGGGACAATAAAAAGTTATAAATCATACGGAAACGAAATGCACTTCCCGCATCAAAAATAAAATCAAGGACAATTCCCGGATTTTCCCGGTTGAAGTAAAAATATTTAATACTTTATTATTTATAACAATTTTTTCACGCTGGGGTCGTCGACGACCCCATGTGTCAAGTACTTTACTCCAGGGAGGTGTGCCAAATAAGGTTTAACAACCGATATTGACGAAAAGTACAACCCTTCAAATGATTCTACCAATTTAAATCGAATAAATTGAAAAAAGCGATTAATGTATAAAACGAAAATAGTCAATCACTCGCTAACCGATCTTAGCCACACGTTTATTGATAAAACGGATTCAACTGCACGAATAAACAAAGCCGACGTGCATGCAGGTTAGTTCTTCTCAATCAGCTGATGCCGCTCATAGTGCAGCTGGAAAAAAATGAAAGTTGTTGCTGCGAATGAGCCGAGAGACCAGCGCGGTTGTCACTAAACACCACGCGCTATTAAAAATTAACACAATAGATTGTTGCCAATCCCAAGAACGGACCGGGCCAATCGCAACATTTACTAAGCTCGCGCTGCTGTTGCCATTAACACGAGCGGCTCGTGTGAATTCGCGAGCGGTTAGTGCGTTGACAACTGTGACTAGTGCTATGAAACAAATTTTAATTTTAACACTAACCGCTCGTGCCAGAGTTTCTCCGTGTACGCGTTCTTAATTTAGAATGCTGCTCAATCATTCCACTGAAATAAGGAACAAGCTGCAATATTCATTGTGGTGATTTATTATAAAAAATATGGAGAGCTCAAGCATGTAAGTATCGCAATCATATCTGATGACTTAGCTCATGACACGGTGGCTGCTCACGAGTATCAGGAGATAACAGTAGATTACTTGAAAACTCATTTCAAGCCAAAGAAAATCTACCATTTCACTGATGGTGCAGGGCAACATTTTAAAAATAAGAGTAGCTTTGCTAATCTCCGAGCCCATGTAGAAAATTTTGGTATCCAAGTTGAATGGCATTTCCATGGTGCATCTCATGGTAAGGGCTTATGTGATAGTATAGGAGCGAATATAGAGACAAGCAGCACGTTCGAGCTTACAATGTTCTCCGAAACATTACATACTCACTCCCCATGTTTTGTTTCAGTGGACAAAGAGTAAACCGAAGTTTTTTTCAGCAGCAAAGAAAATCATGCCTTAGCCACCGAGTTACTGAAAGCCAGATTTGAGAAAGCTGTTACGATATCAGGTACATTACAGTACTACACTTTCATTCCCATTCAAGGTGGAAAACCTCAACTTAAAATGTTTTCGTCCTCTGAGAAACACGACATCTTCTCGAATGGCGAAAAACAGAATCCGCAAAAGAGGTCTACAAAGAAAAACAACTGTTGAAACTATAGCCAAAAAATCGGTCAGAAAGACATATAATATTACATATAATATTACATAACTTAAAAAACTGGCACTAAAGCGTTGCACAAAGATCATCGGCGTGAGCGCACTAGGGGAGATCGCGCGCCAGCCGCTCTATCATGGCATTTTGTTTACGTATCGTTCTATTACTCGAAGACAAATAAATTTGCACCTCTGAAAATTGGGGATCTTATAGGAAAAAATCTCAGCTTTCTTTTCAAACTATTTTGAAGAAAAAAAAGTGTTGAAATTTGAAAAAAAGTCAAATTTATTTTTGATTTTCAAAAATTAGGGTCAAATTTGACTTTTTTTAAAAAATCTATAAAAAACATTTTTAATGAAATTTTGTTTAAAGCAATAGGAAAAAAGTTACAAATGTTTGAAAGTAAGGCCTTTCTTAAAAAACCAAAAATTGTACCCCCTCCACTTTGATAAATAATTATCAAAATTAATTAATTTTTTGTGTGAGGAGTACTGTCTAATAGGACTACAATTGGGCAAACTTTTAGCCCTATCGGACAACTTTCATTTTCGAGGTGGGTACACTTGAGAAATTATGCCCCATATGCAATAAGCTCTTCAATATCACTTGTCAATTAATTTCAAATTATTATTTGTTTACAATATCGAATCATCATCAATAGGTTTAAAATTTGTCTACTTAAATTGAAAATTTCAATTTAAAGATTTGAATTTAGATATTGTCCATTTTCAATGTTTACAAATATTTTTATTAGGTCTATAAATGTTCTACCTTGAAAATGGGTTTAATAGACGCAGAATTCAATTACTTTTTATAGTACTATTAGGTATATTTTAGTTTGAGTATGTAAAATATGCCAGTTGTTAGATTGTGGATATCAAAACATCATTAATTAATAAATATATTAATTGCGAATAATGAATTTCCTAGCATTTATTTCATATGGACATAGAAATACTAATTCTCATAATTCGATCGCCAAATTGTACCAAATTCTTATCTATAGTCCGATTTTTCCTGTTTCATCTGACAATATACCATAATTTCTAATAAGAATATGAATTTATATAATTTTTAATGTTTACAATTAAGATAAATAATATAATGCTGTAAGTGTGCCTGCTGCTAAGTTCAATAGTGCGTTGCATATCTGAAGGCGTGACCTTCAGCGCATATTGGGTTTATTTTTTTCTCTGGCTGATTCGACTGTACCAATTTTTACTAAGTCACTTACTGAATCAGTGCGCGCCGGTCTGCCTTAACATTAGTACGTTCCTTTGTAAATACGGCAATCTTCTGCAGATAAAAATGGAATAGTTTTAAGTTTTATCCAAATAAATTTTGAAATTCTCCTAACAGCTACAAATTACTACTCAAAGTAGTAGATATGACAACAGTTCGCCACTATACCTCCATTACAAAGTACAAATAGTAAATTGAAGTACGATTTTTAACAAATAGTGCAGCAGAAGGTTTCTCTGTGTGGCCTCTGTATTCCTCAATAAACAAAACTACACTTATGCTTCCAAAATGCAAAAAAAATGTAAGGAAACTGAGCGAGAAATCGCCCTAGCCTTTAAAATTGTTAAATTTGAACTATTAGATCTTTCGAAGTAATAGTTTAAATGAGCAAAGTAACATTTTTCAGTAATATAAAAAGATCCTGGGCGAGAAATCGCCCTAGCTTTTTATAATACGCTCTATAATAAGAACCTTCGCGATAAATTGTCCTAGCTTGTTATAATTCGCATAAAATACAGTTGGAAGACAAAGGAAAATAGAACAGACATTCTAAAATTATAGAGAGGATTGTAATAGAACATTTTTAACACAGGAAACGAAAACAGACTCAGACTCGACAGATATAGTAAAAAAAATCAATAACCCTTTTTATAAGGTCCCAAACATGTCCCCAAACTAATGTTGACAAAAGTAAAGGGTTAGAAACTAATATGTGACCGTTCGCGAAAAAACGGACCTAATGCGGAAAAAATTGTTTTTGAGTTTTTTTACATCCATCTATAGTTTTTTACTGGCTCTTTCATAATAAAACATATTATTCCTATCCCTAGACCGCCTCTTCAATCGCTTCTCCTGTAAAATGCAGCTACCGCGCGTTAGGTCCCTTTCTTCGCAGACAGTCTCACATGAATATACTAGTAGCCCAGTGGGCAAAAAAATTAAGGATGTCCTAGAGACGTCTTCAGGACGTCCCTAAGACGTCTTTTGGAACATGTCTTTTGGACATCCTAGGGATGCTCTTAAGACGTCTAATGTCAGTCCGAAATATGTTCCGAGAACGTCCTATGTCTTTAAGACGTCTATAGGGCATCTTTAGGACATTAAACGTCTCAGAGACGTTGTTTGGACTGACATTCGACATCCTTGGATCGTCCCAAGGACGTGCATGGGGTGTTCATGGTTTTATGCCCACTGGGAAGTGAAAATAACAGCAGAATGCTGGAAATACAGAAAATGGGAAGATCTCGGTGATTCAAGGGAGACATAGGCTTTCCAACAGACAGATGATAAGTCTATGGGAGGTTAAATCGAAAGCTTTGCGGTATTCAATCCAGATCATCGATAGACGCCGCTGGTAGGATGCTGGGTCTTTGCAGACATATCTATCGATGAGCAGGTTTTCCCGACATCCTGCTACGCTTTTCTTTGAACCGCGTTGTTCGTACATCTCTCGCCATACAGGTTCGATTGTCCGAACATTCCTATCATTTATAATAGCTGTAAAGATCTAGACTTCCCCTAGTGTCAGATAGTACCCGTATTCTGTCAACAATATGCTGCTTGATGACGGATCCGAAGTTTGCGTGCTACATATCGGACTCTTGCAATAAATTCCTGCCAGATGTTATGCAGTCAATCACACACTGAAAGCGGGACGCGTACTGTCTTGCCTAGCCTATCTTTGTGCTAAGTTGATGCATTCGTCTTTTGGTCTTATGATCAGTCATTGGTTTTGTTTTACAGTTTGCATCCGCCAAAGTTCTCGCTTCATCATACACACTACAATTGATGGTCCAGAGACCTCACTCTTCGGAAAAATCTCCACGGAGCGCGTCATCCAGTTCAGCCAGATCTTTGGCCTTGAGAGAAACCTAAATGTTGATGTTTCTCCTGGTCCTAAAGCATCGCTCTTCCTCAATTGGATGCCTGCCCTCAGTTGATAACAGTGTCGCCTATCTTTCTCTGTTGCTGGCTTGTTCTGTCTGTGGTAGAGCAAGCGCTCCGCTTATATAACCCCTTTTCCGGAGGTCATTGTCACGGTTTCGCAGAAGTTGATGCGAAATGGGCGAGAGCTCTGGATGTTTTTCGCACCACAGAGCATGCAGACGCGCCATGTAATCTTCTCGTTTAGGGGCCATACTGGTATCGCAGCACTCCAGCAAGTCGTTTCTCTGTCGATCCGTCCACTCAAAAGTATTGAGATTTTGCCGGTAAAAACAAAATAAATTGGACCCAAGCTGGACGGGTCCAGGATTTCTCACAGGAATTACAACGAACAATACTTTAAAAATTAAATTTGAAGGTATCACGTGAGATGAAGAGGAAATAAGCAAAGCGTATTTCTATCACGAGAAATAGAAACTAATTATAGAAATAAATTTAACCTCTAGTGAAAGTAGATTTTAAGCTATAGAACAAACAATTGACTTAGTAGAAAAGACATGCGAAAAATGAATGTACAGCGAGAAATAAAATGAAATTAATAAAACATAGACGTAATAGACTAATAGCCAAAATTACAATAACTGTATAGGTGATATTTCTAAACCCCCATTTAGAGTTCTAACTAAATCAGATTTAAACCAAATAAACTTAAAATTTGACAAATTGTATACTGAAAATGGTAATATATCTTATGTTTTAAATAACAAACAAAAATCCTCAAAATAGTACTAGATAGTGACTATGAAGTAAAGGATAAAATTGCATTATAATCCCAAGCAGTCGAAAAGCTGAATTCCAATACGAAAGATAATTTTATTAGTACTATACTGAAATAAGACGCACTCGTTTTTTTTTTAATTCTGTAGAAGCCATTATGAAAAAGAAGTATTGGTAAATATTGGCTCTAATATTTTTTTCGCGAATAATTATTGGAAATCCAATACTTTTTCGCGAAAAAAGTACTGGATCCTATACTTAACAATACTTCCTCTTTTTCATAAGGGAATTCAACTGAAGCTTTTGTGTTTTAAAAAATGTTAATTTTTCTAAAATCTTTAGAATTCACGTTGAATTATTGCAAATTCCTTCAAGTCATTTGAATTCTGCGAAATTCTCTCGATTTCTTAGAATTCTGCAGATTAAAAAAAAACGAGTGCATCTTAATTCAGAAGTAGTTCACCTTCGACCAAATTTAATGAGTTTGCAAATAGTTGAAAAGAATTCCATGTTTTCAGAAGAATTCAGAAAATTAAAAATAAATCAAATTATATCCTAAATTTTTCAAGGGAATTCCAAAATCTGTAAAAGAATTCAAAAGGTTACGAATGAATTCTAAGAAATCGAGAAAATTCTGCAGAATTCAAAAGACTCTCAGGAATTTAAAATAATTTGAAGTGTATTCTAAATATTTCGCGAAAATACAAAAACCTTCAAAAGAATACAAATGATTTTAAGTAAATTCAAGGACTTCTACAGAATTAAAAAAAACTGAGTGCATCTCAATTCAGCAGTAGTTTACGTAGACCAAAGTTCATGAATTTGGAAATATTTTAAAAGAATGCCATGCATTCAGAAGAATTCAGAGAATTCAAAACATTTAATTGAATTCTACATTAATCAGGGATGGTCACTGATTATTTGCAATAATGCAAGAATTATCTAGGCTTACTGAAATTATTTTTTCTACGCTCACCAAATTTCAGAGAACCTAGCCTACCTTTCCATTTTTACCATGCACCGAATTTCGGTGAGTCAATATTTTATCTCGAACATGTTTAAGTAAAAGAATGGATTTTTGTGCAAAGTTATTTTACGGTTTATAGAACTTGAGCCCATCCGATTTAGACAGAAAAACACATTCATAATCGTATTTATTTATTTTTTAAATGTTCGAAGCAAGGTGAAGTTACCGCGGTAGGACATATTGCTTTTCCGGGTTGCATGCACACGTAAAACTAACTGTTCACCGACATGCAATTTCAATGTACTGTAGTACCCAAAATACGCACCGGACTCGAAAATGTTTTGGGACTTTTCAATTTGAATTTTTTTCCACCCGCTATTACAAGGAACGACAATACTCTTGGGACACCGTTTATATTGAATAACTCTCACTGCCACGAGTGCATGTCTATCAAGCTAGCACCTTCACAATCGAAATTCCAAAATTTTTTTATATCAGAATTTTCTGCTTTTTTGGGCTGTATTGCCGATTTTTGGGCTCCACTACTTTTTTTTCAACTTCAAATTGGAGTAGAGTTGCTGGCTTGACTCAAGCCGGTACCTCCACTATATAAAAATTCAAAAAAAAATTAAAGTCAAACACGACAGAAGTTTGGGCCGTTTTGTGCTCTTGATATCGCCAACAACCAATTTCCAAAAACCACCCCTGCTGAAAATAAAACTACGCCCTATGTAAGAACTCGCAGACTCTATTGACACCGTAAATTTCCGAACGGATATGTACATTTTGAAAAAAATCAAACATTTGGAGATGTAAACAAAAAAAACACAAAAACCGGGTTTTTTTTTGAAAACAATTCGAAAAGTTACTTTTGCGTGGACGGATAATTCCCATTGCATTTTAGAGCAAAATTTCCAACAGAAAAAAGAAAGAGAACAAAATTATGAGAAAATTTTGTTTACAAAATAATCCGCTATCTTTCATAGGTTTCGAGTTAGGATATATTGAAAAAACCCCACTTTTTTAGATTTTCAGCGAAAAATCACTATGTTTCAAAAAACACTGTGTACCTTTGCTCCTAATTACTACACGGAAAAGTGCTTCACAGGTGAGTGAAAGTAGACTCAATTTGCTGTGATTTCATAAAAAGAACAATGTCCTACCTATAATAGGTCACATGTTATGACCTCTCAAACTTGGCCATTTTTGCCTGTTTTTACGGGCATAAAAGTGGAGTTCAGTTTTATCAAAATAAATCGAGTCACGTTTAGTTTGCATTGACTATGCCAGAGAATGAAATAGAGTCTATAAAATTCTGCGTGCATCTAAAAAAAAGAGAGTCTTTTAGGCCTATTATTTTGGGCATTGCAAGGATCAAAAAATTTAATTTTTTTTGCATTTTTGACTAAAAACGAAAAAGTTGTGTTTTTTGGAGATACCTCATTTCCTGTCGATTCTACGACCAAGTTTATATAAAACAAATGAAAGTGGAGTCAATTTAGGGTAATTTCAACACAAAAAAACTATCCTAGCCCTAATAGATCACGAGATATGACCTTGAAAAGTGCACTCTTCCTGCACAGAGGCAGCTAAGCGTACCGTAAAGTAGAACTGCCCTCATATTTCAAATTTTTTGTCCCAAAGAAGTGTATATATCTCATTTGTCATGTATAAAACGTCTTTTGCCATTGATAAATGAATAATTGTTTATAACAAAAGCTTGCTATAGCCTATTTTGAGTACTTTTTGAGTACTTTTCTAACAAAAAAGTATTTATATTTGATTAAAAATGTGACATATATTTCTTATCAATAAACAAATAGTTTTTGAATAATTTTTTGTAACAATATATTCTAGTGAATACATTTTCTGTATACAATGACATACGACTTACCTCCAAGATACTTGTAATTCGTAGTGATTTCTGTAAATTGTACATAGTATGGTGTCATGAGTTTAAAATTGTTTTATATATATATTTTTTCTTTATCAAACACGTTAGATCATACGTTATTATTAAAAAATATGTGTTTATTGATAAAAAAACGTATCACACATTTTCAATCTATTAGAATCACTTTTTGCCACGAAAGTACTAAAAAAGGGCCAAGAAGTAATCACAAGTGGTGATAGCAAGCTTTTGATATGGACAATTATTTATTTATCAATGGCAAAAGACGTTTTATACATGATGAATGAGATATATACACTTATTTGGGCCAAGAATTTTGAAATATGAGGGCAGTTCTACTTTACGATAAGCTTAGCTGCCTCTGTGCAGGAAGAGTGCACTTTCCAAGGTCATATCTCGTGACCTGTTAGGGCTAGGACAGTTTATTTTTTTTGAAATTACGCTAAATTGACTCCACTTACATTTGTCTTATATAAACCTTGTCGTAGGGTCGACAGGAAACGAGGTATTTCGAAAAAACACAATTTTTTCGTTTTTAGTCAAAAATGCAAAAAAAAATGAAATTTTTTAAACCTTGCAATTCTCAAAATAATAGGTCTAAAAGACTCTCTTTTCTTTGGATGTACGCAGAATTTTATAGACTCTATTTCATCTTCTGGCATCATCAATGCAAACAAAACGTGACTCGATTTATTTTGAAAAAACTGAACTCCACTTTTTTGGTCATAACATGTGACCTATTATAGGTAGGACATTGTTCTTTTTTTGAAATCACAGAAAATTGAGTCTACTTTCACTTACCTGTGAAGCACTTTTCCGTGTAGTAATTAGGTGCAAAGGTACACAGTATTATTTGAAACATAGTGATTTTTCGCTGAAAATCCAAAAAAAGTGGGTTTTTTTCAATATATCCTAACTCGAAACCTATGAAAGATAGCGGATTATTTTGTTAACAAAATTTTCTCATAATTTTGTTCTCTTTCTTTTTTCTGTTGGAAATTTTGCTCTAAAATGCAATGGGAATTATCCGTCCACGCAAAAGTAACTTTTGGAATTGTTTTAAAAAAAAACCGGTTTGGCAATTGATCTGTTCTAGCATGTTTGATATGTTGAAAGGGATCCCTTAACGAAACTTTCTCATTAAAAACATTGCATGTGGGAATTTTTCGGGAACCAAACTACCAGATGACTGGACTATTAAACTTCTCAAGCTTCAATAAATTAAATAAATCTGGTACTTTTTTTCAAATAATCATATATTTTATCCTTTGGCTTTAAATTGTTGCAAATTAAACAAATTAATTTTTCGTTCATCTTAAAAAAAATATCAATAAAAAAAAGTAGAGGGTGATAACTAACGCCGTACATGGGGTTAGTTGTATTAGCTATTGGTACATGTTATCACACTGAAATATACTAAAAATAACTCAAAAAAAACTCGTGAAAACTCGTAAGCCCAAACGAGATCTTACGAGTAAAATAAGTTAACGCAGGAATACAGATATATATACATGTATATGCAAATGCTCATAAGAACTCGTAAAGATCTTACCAGTTTTCCTTACGAGTAAAGCCAAATAATTTTTAGTAGGGCATTTATTTCGGGGCTTATTGCCACACTGACAACAAGCCCCAAAGCAACTGTGACAACTAGTACCTGAGTGAAGAAAATAAATTAATCTATACGACAAGAACAATTTTTTGTTCATGCAAAAAACAAGGGTTATTATAGCAAAACAACTTAATTTACTTATCAGAAAACACAATAATACCGCCAAAATGTGTCTATTGCACCAAATATTTACAAACAAAAACGATATCCTAATTTTACGCAGCGACGCATATTTTGTAGTTTGGTCTGTCAAATCTACTGGGAGAAGTTGGTCGCCATGAAACTTTCTTCTGTTAGCAGCACTGGCACATGTTCAAAAACTGTATAAGTACTTTTTAAAAATTATTAATAATTTCTGAGATATTCGTGATGTGACAACTAGTACTTGTGACAACGAGGACACACTTCCCCTACCCATTTCTAGGAAACCATAAAGTGCGCTTACTGTCCGCTTCACGAACTGATTTTTAGATATAGTTTTTTTATTTTTGCTCGTGAACGATCAAAAATGTCACAAAAGAGCAAAAGATATTTTTTGTAGAACTTTTATGTATATGTAAAGTTGGACGTGAATTGTGCGAATCCTGAGCACCTACTGTCCCAAGTAAAAATATTTCGTCTTGGGTCTACTTGACTCGTCTGGAGCTCGTCTCGAAGACGGCTATGTCTCGCTGGCGGCCAGGGGCGAGACTTAGGAGTCGAAGATGTAAGTCTTGAGTTTATGACTAAGGTTTACGACGGGTTTTGAAGACAAGTCGAGGTGGACTAGTCGTAAGACAAGAAGGTTTATTGTAATTCTTAAGATCAGTCGAGGTGGACTTATATTAAGACGAGAAAGTTTTCCGTTGTGAATGTTATTGTCCATTATACTCCGTCCTCTCTAAAATATGGACACCACCGGCAGGGCCTGTCATTTCCAGGAATCAGATAGCTAGGCTAGGACCAAACAGTTGACATCTGTTAAGGATTACAATTTTACAACCGATAAAACTTGTAATTTTGTAATAAATGATTTTCTAATTCAAGATGCGGAACCTGTCAGTCTCAAGAACTACAGGCATGTAAAATATTCCGTAAAAAGATTGAAACTGTGCTTTTCTACACGTACCTAGTGAACTGTTGGCTATAGGAAAAAATTGATGACATTTTTAGATTTGCCATCCAAAGAACAGAATTATTGGATTTAAATAAAATTATTAATACATAAAAATAAATACCATGAAGATAAATAATATAAACATTCTGTCAAATTTACAATGGATTAGTGATGACCCTGGGAGGTCTTGGGAGCCTTTTGTTGTCGGTGTCCTTGAGTTCGACTTGAAGACGAAAAATGAAGTCTCGCTCGCGGCCAGGGGCGAGACTTACAAAAACGTCTTGGCTATATCTTGACTATGTCTTGGATGAAGACTTAGCGAATAGGAATTATTTTTACCCGGGTTGGTTCGGAAAATGCGACAGTTTGAAAAAAATTCGGTCACTTTTCGAGAATTCGCAGGTAATCTTCGAATGATTGTAACAAATCAAAAAGAAAATTTTTGATTAAATTCTTAACTATGATTTTCTTTATTTCCATCATAGAATTATATATCCAAATTCAAACCCATGCTGACAACCTAAGCTTGACTTCTCTGTCTAATGTGAAATCGAAATTTGCCAACTAAGAAACTTTAAGGGGCGCAAATGATAAGAAATTTACGACACTTACGTGAACGAAAATGATTTAGGTAGAATTTTGGACTCTTTTAGTAACAAGTACACCTATGGCTATTTTGTATATTAGTGTTTATCAACCAGCGAGACGGTTTGAAACCAATATTTGGTATTTTATAGACACGCCATTTTGTGTTAAATGTAATTAACCTATATCACTGAAACATTTCATTATTGTGAAAACGCTTTTGGAGTCCAGTTTTATTAATAAATTCTAGAACATAGTTTGTATATTGTTCATACTCAAATTTTGAAAAAAATGCTCTGACAATTCAGAAGTAACTAGATGTAAAAGAGCAAATAAATTTTTTAAATTAAAAACAGTCACAATGTTTACATTCAGAAAACTCCAGATTAAGTTCTCAACTCAATAATAATATTTTAAAAGACACAAAATCCACGCCTAGTACATTTCACAAAATGTTTCAGAAGTAACTCGATGTAAAACAGCCAAGAAATTTTTAAATTAAAAACTGTCACAATATTTACATTCAGAAAACTCCAGATTATGTTTTCAATGCCATAATAATATCATGGAAACCCTTAAAGTCCACCTCTAGTACATTTCATGAAACATATCAGAAGTAACTAGATGTAAAACAGCAAATAAATTTTTTAGTTAAAAACAGCTACGATATTTACATTCAGAACACCAGATTATGTCTTCAACCCCAAAATAATATCAAACAAACACCAAAGTCCACCCCTAGTACATTTCACGAAACAGTTCAGAAGTAACTAGATGTAAAACAGCCGAAAAAAATTGTAATTAAAAATAGTCACGATATTTACATTCCAAAATCTCCAGAATATGTTCTAAAACCCAATAATAATATTAAACAACCCCCAACATCCACCCCCAGTACATTTCACGAAACATTTCAGAAGTAGCTCAATGTAAAACAGCAAATAAATTTTTTAATTAAAAACAGTCACAATATTTACATTCAGAAAACTTTGTCAAAAAATAATCTATTTCATAATTTTACAGTGTAAAATAGAGTCTCTGATTTTTGGGCTCCTCAAAAACACCAATATCGATTTTTGTGCTCCATCCCTTAACGTTAAAAAAACAACCCCTTGTCACCAGGTTTATATGACTTAGTCAAAAAATAATCTTTTTTAGAATTTTACAGTGTCAGTAGAGTTTCTGATATTTTGGCTCCTCAAAAATACCAACACCTATTTTTGGGCTCCAACCATTAACGTTAAAAAACAATCCCTTGATACGACGCAGATATGACTTTGTGAAAAAATAATCATTTTGAGAATTTTACATTGTAAATAGAGTTGCTGTTTTTTGAGCTCCTCAAAAATACCAGCATCGATTTTTGGGCTCCATCCTCAATGCTAAAAACCAAACCCCTTGATACCACGCAGATATTACTTTGTCAAGCAATAATCTTTTTTGGAATTTCACGGTGTCAATAGAGTCTCTGATTTACATCGATGGGTCCTAAAAGAAAGTACGCAACTCACAGTGACGGATAGAAGCTACGTAACTCCAGCTGACAAATAGAATCTACGCAACTCGTAGAGACGGATAGAAACTACGTAACTTCATTTTTTCGGATTTTGAGTTACCGTCAGAAATTGTTGTAGTGTGTTGAAAGCCGTAATGTAAACGCTTCAATTGTTCTATTTATTGACTTAAAGCGTATAAATTAATAAATAATACATTCACGCAACTCTTTTTTGCACGTGGATTCCGTGATGACAGTACGTAACTCGGCTGAAATAGTTCTGACCTTCACCGTGGCGCTAGTTTTGCTCTCAATGATTTGCATTGATTATAATAAACCTAACCTCAATCAAAGTAATGTAATCAGATATTATGTAGATTAATGTTTATAATTCATAAATAGTGGATTGAATTGGAAACTTCTAAAATTTTTGAGGTTAGATCAAACGCCACACTATTGCAATTACATCGAAAACATCACAAAATGTTTTAAAGGTAAAGTTCAGGTTATAGTCTAGTTTTCGGTGATTATAGGATCCCTAGGAACACTTTATTATCTCTGAAATTATTACACTTGCATTGTGAAGACTAATTAAACTTTCAACACGGTCTCCTGAAAACTTGCATTTTGTTACTTGCGTAGTTTCTATACGTCTCTACGAGTTGCGTAAATTCTATTTGTCA
>CAKNWW010242345.1:0-12301 GCA_932074435.1 Andricus kollari | reverse complement strand
CAGAAAACTATCTGGTTGAATCAATAAAATGTTGATGTTGGTCAACAAAATCTTTTGGCAGTATGAGTATCTGGTTGATTAAGCCAAAAAATTTAGTTAGTTTAATCCAATATTCATTCGAATTGATCAAATTCGGTTTGAATTAACAAAATTTTCATGTATATCCAAGAACACAGCTTTTTTATTCAAAAATTTTATTTCTGACTGTAATTCCCATTGATTCATTACTTTTCTATCATAGCTAATGTTTTTATCGCAATTTCTGTTTGTATCATTCTTGTACAAACTTTTCTGCGCTCATTATATAATTGAGGTTCAACATTTACCATTTTTGAGAGTATTTTAAGTTTATTTACAAAAAATGTCAAGCTCTATCTTTTCATTAAAGAAATTTTAATATAGAAAAATAAAAATTGTTACACCCCAAAAGACTACAAGATCTTTTGTAATTTGTTCGAACTTTTTACATTGTCTTACATTTTCTTACTTCCTCGAGATCCATTTGCGGCGAGGACTATAAAAATGGTAGAGTCGTTGAGATCATTTAGAAATACAAACCTTTCTCAATGACATATCAGCGTGAGACTGGTTGTGCATCCGACATCCGTGCTGCTGCTGGGGAGCCTGATACGAAGAGGGAGATGAAGCACCATGGAGAATGGAAGGGGGCTCATGTTATGACGGGACATTTCATGGCTCGGAGGATCCGGGACCTAACGGCCCGTGCGATATTACAGCCGCAGGAACCCCATCCCCTCTTTTGGTTTTTATTGTCCCGCGAATTCGTTGCATTAGGCGCAGCGTTCTGTGTGGAAGACTGTGAATTACATTTTTTCCACTCAGAACGTCGTCATGTGATCCTTACTCATCCCATTCGTGAATCCACATAGAACATCATTTGAAATTCGCGATCAAAGTTGACACTGACAAATCCCACGAAATCTTATTTTTTTTTACCACAAACCAGAATTTGAATATCAAGTGCAATATTTAGGTGCTCTAAATCAAGTCGAAATTGCGAAGCAAAAAACAAGTAAAACCAGTTTATATCAGAGGGAAGGGGGTTACATTTGGTGTGTGCAAGAAGTTTGTTAGAGAAATTACAATTCCCTTGAAATGGGTATTGGGTTGAAGAAGACAGAGGACACTTACGTTTTGGTAAAGGATCTCGGAAAATTTTAGCATTTTAATTCTCTATGGTCCATCCGGAAGGGTGATGTCCTTTTCCTTGTAGAAGAGCGTCCAGTAGCGTCGTATCGATGAGAACAGCAGTAACAAGAGCAAGGGTCAAGCGAGGAGACTTCGTCAAGGCCATGACGAGTACTCGTTGTTATCAGTCGACGAGGACGAACGATAACGCGAGACGACCGGATCGTCCGTTAGACGTGGGAAAGGGTTATGATCAAATGAAATCTAGTGCCGTGATTTGGTTTTACTGACAAAAGCATCGTTTATTTTTCTCTGTATCTCTTTAAAATGAATTTATAATCTTCATAATAATAATACTCTAGTAATAATAATTAATAATAATTAATAATAATTAATTAATAGTAAGATACTAGACTTGAAAGGGTGATATGGGGTCCGTACGAGTCCAAGTTGCAAACGTCAAACTCGAGGAAATTAGTAAAACATTAATTCAGTCGAATTGATACTGATAACTGACTCGATAGATATTAGATTCGCATCGAGTCGAACGTTTGTAACTTGACCGACGATCGTATTTCCGGTGTTCGCGTGGGGACTTCCGGGGGAACGTAGTCGGTGTATGGTACAACATCCTGTCCAATTTCGAAATCTACTGTAAGAAAAATAGAGATACAAAGTTTGGAACGAATACCAATAGTTTTTGATTGAAAACCCACGATAAGAATTTTTCGAATGGTAGATTTTCAAAAGTAAACCACTGCGGTTTCATTCTATAACATTGATTTTTGGATCTCCATTGGTCTCCTAGACGAAAGAGACATTTGCGATGGAGGGTCATTCTCTTGAAGCAGGAGGGGTCTCCTCTAAAGTTAGAGGTCTCTTGTTTCAAGAGGATGTATTTCTTTTGAATTACAACCGCAAATGTCCTCAAGAAAGATTTTGCGCCTTTTTACACAGCTGCAGAAACTGCGACGTTGCAAAAGCTACGATGGGTTTACGTCTGGGCAAGTTTTATTAAATTCTCCAAGGCTGCCATGACCAGAAACTGGTTGCAAAAACGTCTAAGATGGGTTCCCATCGTGTAAAGTTCCGCTAGGGTGCAGAATTACTAAGATTATTTACAGTGAAGAAACTTGGCAATAGTGTACAATGGCAGAAATTGGCATGATGCAAAGCTGCCATGACAAAACTTGCCGAGATGTAAAGCTACCGTAGCAAAAACTGTTGCTGGTGTAAAAAAGCTTTTTGACTTTGGACGGGAGGTGTGAGTGTGCCTTTGTGCCTTCGTGCACAAGGATGTGTATAACCTTTCTCTCTATTTTTATCCTTTATACAATATTATATGATCGCTTCAATATAATATCATTTCGTACTCTCTCGCGCTCACTATGTATAAGTATTTACACGTTAACGATCGGTGATTGGTACATTAGTGTGCTGGGGAAGCACGGGGAGGTGTCGGCCTAGAGACTATGTACAGGCGCCGGGGACGAGGGTGAGGGAGTCTGCGCGGTCCCTGGAGTGCCAGGATTACCGGGATTTTGCGATACCGTGTAGGAATTGTTTTGACGCGATTGCTGATGATGGTGCTGGTGTTGATGGGAATGATGATGGGATGGATGTTGATGATGATTATGAAGATGGGACTGGGACTGGGAAGGAGAATTGAGTGAGTGATTTTGCTGTTGATGCATCATGTTAAGGTTTAGGGGGTAGGATAGGGGGGAGCCCAGTGCCGTTGAACCGTTATTGCAGCCACCGGATCCGGGCCCCACCGGGCTCAGTGCATGCTCATCCCCGCGTGTGGATGATGGTGTGGTACGGATGCGTGATGATGAGGATGGTGCATTAGAGGCGGGAGATGCGGGTGGTGGGGATGGTGTGGGGTTAGAGGTGGCGGGGTCATCTGCATTGGGGTCATGGGCGTTGTCGGTTGATGCGACAGATTGTTGGTGTTGGTCTGGGTGTTGGTGTCCTGCCCCGCTCCCGCCCCCAGGGCCTGCGGACCCTGAGCCGGTGGCGGAGGCGGTGGTACCGAGCTGGAAGTGGGACTCTGCTGACTCCCGTTGTCCTCGCTGTCGGAGCAGGACTCGGCCGACGAGCTCCCCGCTCCCCCCTTGCCCTTGCTGCCGCTGCTGCTGCTGCTGCTGTGCGTCTTGACGTGCTTCGCGAGATGATCGCTGCGCATGAACCGCTTGTTGCAGACCGGGCAGGCGAATCTCTTTTCGCCGGTGTGGGTTCGAAGGTGCCGCTGCAATTCATCCGAACGTGTGAACCGCTTGCCACAGAAAAGCCAGTTGCAAACAAACGGTCGCTCACCAGTATGCCACCGCAAGTGGGCCTTAAGATGAGACGTCTTCCCGTAGACCTTGCCGCAACCAGGAATGTGACAACTGTGGATGTTCTTCTTCCGAAGGTGAACGCCAGCGGGTCCCAGTCTCTCAGCTTCTTGGCAGTTAGGGCAGTCGCAGGTTGCTCTGCCGGTGTATCGTCTCTGGGAGCGGGGCGAAGGGGCTTGACTGACGTTGGCACCACCATTTCCGCCACCTTGAGGACTACCAGCACCGCCTCCGCCCGCAGCTGCATGATGATGAAGTCCGAAACCGGGCGGTCCACCCGGTAACATAGATTTGTAGGTGTCTTGAAGGAGATTGTGTCCGGAGGTTGCAGACGTGAGTAGGTGATTTCCAGCTAGGGCTAGGCTCGAGTAGTCAGCTGAATAGTTAGCCATTTGAGCAGCATGTACTCCAACGCCCACGGTTCCACTCACGTCTAACCAACCACCAGTAGCTGCTCCATGAACATCCCACCAACCATCGCCGGCTTTAATTCCGCCATGCGTGGCACCTGTCATGGTGTTAAAGGGCCAGGATTCGTAGGGATGTCGTCCATAGACCGAACCCAAGGTCGCCCCTTCGACCTTGCCAAGGATACTGCTCTGATGATGATGTGGGTCACTAGCAGGTTGAGCACTCGCCGTGCCAGGGAAGTAGAGATCGCTACCGTATTGTGGCGCCGTTGAGGCGCAGGACGTCACTGGTGCTCTGGCATAACCACCGGTGCTTCCGGCGCTGCTGGTAGCTGTGGGTCTCTGCGTGACACCAGTGGTTGTGCATCCGGTGCCACTGCCGCCAGTGTGCTGCGGTGAACTCCCGCTGCTCTGTGGACTCTTTTTCCAGGGGTGAAATCCCTTCCCTACCGCTGCGTCTGCCAACGGCGGGGGGCTCTTGCTGCTCAGTTTGTTGCATTGTGCTGCCAGCATCGCCAGAGGTGTACCCCTAAGTCCTGGATGATCCTGTAACACAAGAAAAATGCACATGTTAGTCAAATTGATGAGAAAAACTTAGGTAAATATTCGAGAAATAGACAAAATAATTTTGATCATCATTAGATTTGGTACAACGAATTTTAAATTTTAGGAAATTAGGAACCTCCTAAGAATTCGGAAATTTTATCCCAAACTAATATCGGTAGGTAGGTTGGTAGGTGGGTACCCATAATTCCGGCCGAATCATTAAAAAAGCCGATGCGGTAGCCCTTGTTCTCGTGGTGCATAATGACACAAAATTGGCGCACTCCTAGCCTAGAGAGATCGAAGATTGGCTTCCTGAGGTAATGAAACCCAAGGCAGGTCGACTGAGCCCATCGAGGCCAGTTTCATGCAAATCCTAATGTCGTAGTCGGACAAAGCATCGGCTAGTAAGCGAACTGGACTAACAAAGTCTCGGATTCAAGTTTCAAAGGGGCAAAACCGACTTTCTAGACTTGGGAGGTAATGAGGCCGGGGGCATACCGGGCAAGCTCGTCGAAAATCGTTTCATGCAAATTGTCGTAAATTCACCAAGGACCTGGGTTGAGCCTGTCAGCGGCTACCAAAAAAAGAACGGTGGTGTGAGAACGATGTGGCAGGGTTTGAATGGGCAGAAGTGAGGGAGATGGAGAGAGCCAAGTGGCTTCGAACAGAAAGGTAAAGCAAAGGGTCCGCGGAAGCAGCAGGAAATTAAAGTCTGGCGGCCCGCGGCCATTAGCAGCCGGCGCCATCGAGGCGACACGCCCCCACACGGTCCAATGTCGCACCAACACCGATAAAGGACACCGGTCGTACATGATCACCCTTTGAACAAACAGGATAGGTTTTTACTGGAAAGGGAGGAAGGTGTAAAAGCTGTATGAATGTCAATCTCTTTCAGCTAGATTATCTAAATGAAAAAACATGATGGAATGATGGAACTAAAAAAATGTTTAGCGAATTTGAAACGTGGGTGTTAGGAGTTTGAGTTCAAGGTTTAGTGAGAAAGGTCGGAGTTTATCATTTCACCTACTGGATAGTGGTTGTGGCTGGAGTGATGAAACACTGGAGGGTGAGTTTCGACGCTTTCTCATTGGTGACTGAGTGAGCATCCTCGCGCATCCCCTCGGAAGGAAGGAAAGCAAAATCTCCCTGAATTCACGTAGTGGAAAAGGTGGAGTTTCGGGGGTAGAGGGAGTGCGTATCACGGCTGCTGTATGAGCCACGCCCTCTGAAGCTCGCTGGGTGTAGGTTTATAGGAAGGGTAGGTATTGATCCGGACAAACAATACGACGGACCCTCTAGAGACAACGACATCTCTCAATTAGTCGTCCGGATATGCCGATCGCCCATCGAGAAAACTCCTTTGTCATCCAAAGAATATCTATCATCGGTTAAGAGTCTTGCTCAAACAACCAAATCAAAAATGAATATTGGCCAATATTTCCCTAGATATTCAAAAACGTGATCTTAGAGTTAAGTGAGGATAAATTATATATGACTAGACTCTAAAATACCCTAAGTGTTTTCAATTGTAAGTGTATGTTTGAAGGATAAAGAAAGGATTGCCATCTTGCGGAATATTACTAGGATTATAAGTTAATGAGTGCGAGTTCAGTCCAGTGCGTTAATAGGGTTATTGATTAGTCCAATGCTGGTCAGTGGCAACAGTCTCTGTAATTATTGCACGCGGAACGAAAAGGACTCGTTATAGAATAGTGGTAGTGAGCGTGAGCAGGCGCCTTAAAGTCGACAATCTCGCAAGCAATTCTACCCTTCTACACGTCAATTATCATTGCCCTTCAAGTCGCCTATGCTTTACACTTTAGACGCTTTTAAAGAGAAATTTCTTTTTCAACACTTCCGGATTTAGAACTACTGCTGCAATTATATATTTTGCAATCTAACATTGCGAAATTTGTTCTCTTAGGTAACGGGATGGATTGACTAACATTAGTTTGTATCGTTTAAAATTAAAATTATTTTTATATACATCAGCGATCAAAATAAATGGGAAAAGGATTCTGAACGAGGATGAAGTTGAGTGATAAATCAAAATAGAAAATAGTATCCAATCGACCCAACAGTGAACATCTCAAGTCCCGTAACGATTATCAATGGCTGTGTAGCGAAAAGGACGATCGGAGCCTTATGAGCTACTAGGAGAGTGAAGTGCCGAACGAGAATTATGACTAAGATTGACTATGCAGGTTTCTTACTTCTCGACACTGTCGGCAGAGTTAAAAGGCGAAGCAGAGTGGAGTGGGTGCGGGTTGGATCCTTTGTTTTAGCCGCGTGACGTCACGCCCATCGTACCCAGCTAGGACTAATAACGCCTCGGGTTATACCGCGCATAAATTAAAACCAGGGAGCTTGACCATCTCCTCTCTCTTCTTCCTTCTCTCTTTTTCTCTCGCGATCTCCATCTTCCAGGAACTAACATCGTGTAGTGGTCCGTGTTTCAAGGGGTTGTTGGTGCTAAGTGATGTAAACGACTTGAAAATATTCATAAGTGGCGTCTTTATAGCAGCTATCAGATTGATAAAGCAATCTATTTATTATGTGATCTAGGATTTTTGACCAGCAACTTAGGACGATTTTGATCAGGCCTCATCAGTGTCAATTTTCGATTTAGTGATTTCATAATCAATAATAATAATAATTTTTTGTTAGTTTATTGAATTTATTTTTGAAGTTTGAGCTTGACGGTCGACCAGCACGTGACAGCTGTGCGGGTGGTTGTTTGAGGCGGGTGCAACAAGGGGTCAGAGGGGACGGATGAGAGACTGACAGACTGACGAAAGCTGACAGTGCGAGGGTGCAAACGAGGTAAACCGAAAGGGTAACTAACCACTGACTGCTTTTCGAGGTTAACCACAGCTGACGTCTTTGATACTTTTCAACTTCTATCACCTCTGCTGAATATACATTATTTTATGAAATCTATATTCCAGACTTTAATTTTTGTCGAATTTTCAAAAACCGAATTTTTGTAGTTATGTGTGATAAATTGGAGCCATACTGAACGACTCAGTCAATTGTATATCATTAAGCTATTTCCCTTTCGGCGAGCCTCTAGGGGTAAGCGTGACACTACCCGATTCGGGTAGTGTTTTTTTAGGTGGATTTGTAGTAAATGGGAATTAATCAAGAATAATGTTGCAAATTACGTTGCATAAACGATAAGAGCTGAAAAATAACTCCAGGGCATAGATTAATTCTTTGACATTTCAATCTAGCGCCTGCAATTACTCGAGTCGGTATTACAGGAGATATGAATTCATGTAGACTAGATATATAACCCTTGATAGGAAAAGTTCAATTCCAAGAGTTTACCGAGAGGACTGAGGCAAGGAAGAGCGATTGGCTGATAACACGAATTCAGGTTACTTCTAATGCTAATTATTTGTTTATCAGAAAATGCATGCAACCAGCCACATGCACTTACGTCGATAAGCTGGCGGCAGGGCAAACAATAGTCGGCACTACTTCAGTTTCGAAGATAATTATACCGCGATTATGAGAACACGCTCCTCTTTTGTAATCTCCGAACGCTACAACTGATAAAGTGGTTTCACTCTCAGGTTGAATTTTTTTCGAATTTTAAAAATCTCCTTATAAATTCTTGATAATCGTAACTATTGAGGGTTCGCAGATTGGTTAATCTTTAGGAAATACTTTCTATACAGGAAGCAGGTATTTTTAAAGTAGTTTTACTGTTTCTCTTTTCATAACATTCGAAAGCAATCGCAAGACACTCCCGTGTCACGAGCAACTTGGCAGCTCTTCCTTGCTGTCGGCATCTTTAATCTTAGCTGCTTCCTTTCGCGACAGCCATGCGGACAAATGGATTTTTAACTCCCTTACCATGCCCCAAGATCGGTCACGCGTTTCAAGTAGTCGCGATTCCATTTATTTTTTCGCACACAACAAGCACCAGGAAAAAAGTTTTCAAGACATAATTACGCCAACAAACCATCCGAAAAACAAACATGGATTAATGATACGAGGGGCAAAAAACATTAAACAGAGATGAAAAAAAAGTAGTGAAGATCTGCTTCATCAAAATGAGCCAACTCATCTAACAATTGCCGCTTTTATATTGCCTGGGAAGACTAATATACCCGATGAAGAAAAAATAACATCCGATACGAATTTGCGTTGGCGCACCGATAAAGGTAGGAGCTTAATCGCGAAACGCGGGAGACGAGACTTTGCGGAGGTAGTCAGAATTAATAATTTTATTCATGAGTGACCCTCGGACCGATCCGGTCGCCCGAAGCCTCCGTTAGTTCCCACCAGAGCGCAGCTACCTGATATTCTCCAGTCTAAATTATGTTTTTTAATTAAATCCATAGCGAGAGAAGCACACACTCCCTCTATGTTTTCGTGAGGTGCGTTACGAAAGGCCTGGGATCTTGTAACCTAAGTATACCGATGGGTTCCTCTGGCCCGGGGCAACAAAACAGGGAGCTGGCGAGATTTATTCGGCTATCTAGGGACTGAGGGCTTCTTCATCATCATCAACAGCATCATCATCATTATCTTCATCATCATCATCATCATGCTCTTTGTCGTTGTTCCCAGTCAGCTTCTCCAAAAGACAGAAAACCTTCACAATGTTCGAAATAGTAAAAGACTTAACGATTTCCGGGTATAAGTAGGTATACGAATGAAACTGAATTGGAATTAATCAAAATTTATAGAAATGGAGACTTGAGGTGCTCTAGATGTCAATTAGACATTGTGAGCTTGTCGCGTAGAGAAGAAGAAACGTGTGAGAAGAGAGAGAATGAGAAATGGAGAGACAAGGCTGCCAATTCATTAGCACTCGTAAATCTGTCGCGCTGCCGGCGTTGAATATTAAGCGGGCATTACCGCCTGGCTATAACTCGTGGCCAGTTAACGCGGATACACCCCCTCGACCTTCTGTTTACTTCGAAAAAGAGGATTTCTCTTTTCCTCTTTGAGTGAATCAGTTAGTGATCCATTAAGGATTTTACAGAAATTTTGAATATCAATTCCATTGAACTGGGAGACTCAAGTTATCAATTTGTCATGAACTGTTTCGATTTTAGACAAAATATAAGGGATTCCGTTTCAAAGCAGCGACCATCAAATTGCCGAATTTTACTACCTACCCTTTTAAAACATAGTTATTTTGCAGTTTGTTATGGCCAAATGCAGATTATTCTACGAAATCAAAACCGAATTATCTTTAGGATTCGTGGTTTGGAAAGGTATTTTAATAAGCTTTATGACAGTAATAAGCATTTTCGAAAAACTTCTCAAGTTATAAACTGTTCAAACTTTGCTATTTTGTAATTCAATATGACTATACTTTTCATACCACACTGTTGACCACTTTAATGTATGGTTATCGAGATATTTGTCATGGTCGTTTCACAATGGTTTATTTATTAGAAACTCATCTTCGGTGCGTGTTCATTGCAGGAAACAATATTATTTGAACTACACCTATTGCATGAATTATAATGCATGTTAATTTCAGAGTCAAGGATTGATAGAATAAAAACTAAAGAGAAAGTAACTGCATATAAAAAAAAACTAAATATAAATATTTAAATAGAGAGATATTAAAAATAAAGTTGTTTCGGTACAAAAGATTCGCATAGAGGTATTTTCATGAGCAATCGCTTTTGGTAAAAATCTAAACCGTTTTTCAGGCGTTACGTCTTCATTAGGATAATGAGAGCGCAGTAAATCTTCAAGGTATACGCTTCTATACTACTTGGTGAGGTCCGAAGCGGTGAATTTGCATGGGGTAATTTAGTGGAACATAAAATTCTGGAGCCAATTAATACTCGAGTGTTCGATCCTTTATCGAGGTTTGTCTCTCGAATCTATTTGAATGTGGGAACCTCTGGTCAAGATTAATGAAATTAGTATGTTCTGTTCAAACATAGTGCATTTGATTGAAATTCGGAATCAACTATAATTTTTAAAGTAAATATAAACAATTATTGGACCAATGTAATATGGAACCAAATTAATTATTTACCACCTCTCATTGGCAGTAATCAATAACGTTACACAATAGTTCTTTTTTCTGGGCGGATCATTAAATTATTTAAGAGCGTGAGAAGCCGGTAAGTCAAAGAACGACATCGACACCATGGGGTAGGGTAAACGATGCCGAGAAAAAGAAGTGGGACTAAGGCGTAAAGTGGAGTATATCAGAAGCTGTACATTAGCATATAGAAGGAATTGCCCTTGGCGGTCGTTTATGGTTCTCGTAGGTAGCCGCGAAGGGCTCATATTTATTAACGATCTTGTACGTATCACTGATACGGCTCATTTAACCATTCTGTTCCTCTGACTGCTTGTTTGAGGGCTGAAATTGTTTCGGTAGAGTGAAAGGCCTCTTGGATCCAAATATACACTCTTATGATTATTTGTTACTTTTGACAAGATTTATTGCCCAACTACTTATTGCCTATTCTTACATCTGACACTCACTTCTTTGCACTTGAAGCATAAAGGAAAAAATACTCTTAAAGTGTTCAGTTGTTCTTGGTCAAATATTTCCTTGCATTATTAATTATTTTTCAACTATGTACAATATGAAATGATTTTGGAATACTTTCGACAAAATTTCTTATATATTTTGAAAAGTTTATTGTTGAAATAACCTGGTGGTCTATACGGCGGTCTTCTTTCAATTAGGCGGAGCTGGATCCAAGGGACGTGTAAATATTGCCGGCGAGGAGTGCTTGGGTGAAATTATACGGAAATAAATTAGATGATATTAGCATATAAACGAAGGTGATATCAAATATTCAGCGACTTGGATCAAAAGCAGTTGCAAGAGTGTGAAAAGAGGGCTTTCGGTAAGGTACAAATATCAAGGCGAGAATGGGATGACTGATTATTATATTAGGATAAAAACTGACAATTTCTTAGAATCGCTAAAAAAATTTAGATTAAAGATATTTATTACTGGAATAATTAAATTAATATCATAGTTTAATTATAGAATCTAGCGTCAGCAGGTTATGTTTCTTCCAGAATCTTTATGTGAGCTGTACAAAGGAAGAGATGTTTTTATGCAGGAATTGGGGTTTATTAATTATTGTCTTGGCTTTTAGAAAGATGATTAGTATGTTTCGCGTTCATAATTTTGGAAAGAGCGGCAGACCAAAAGAAATTTTGTCCTCGAGGAAAAAATTAAATTGCCATTATCCCAAAATTTGCGACCCCACACGTCGATCTCCCTCGACCCCGTGTATATTATTTATTTGTCGTATTTATGGAAGAAGCATCGACACTGCATACAAGCCGGCAGCTAGTGCCGCGATCGTAATTTAGTCGCGGGCAAAGTTTATGAGACGTAAAGGACTCGGCTGATCTCTAACGGTTCTCTGAAAGGCCACTCGCGAGTTTATAAATTTATTACGAGTTGCCTGCGCCGCAGCGATCAACGACAATAGAGCACGCAATTAATTATGCAGCTAGAAGTAAAAAATATATTTCTAACACGAGACGAAAAGGCCAAAAGTAGCAGTTAATATGTGTTGAATATTTAGAAATTTATTTTATTTTTGTTTATTTTCAGGTAAAAAAATTATCTTTTTTCATTTTAAAGAATTAAAAAGGTTTTTTTTTAATGACTTCGAATTTCTAAGTACACTGATCAACAATAGTTCAAATCATTGCAACATTTTATTTTAAAATTATTTTATATTCAACCATTTTAAATTTGAATATGAGACTACAGAATTTGATAAAAGTTATTTCATCAAAACGAAAAATTGTGTTTTTGTAAACTAAGGCAAGGGCTGAGTGAACATGCTGAAATAAATCAAATTATTTTATTAAAACAAAAAGAAGTTGTGGTCTTTG
>CAKNWW010242310.1:0-10090 GCA_932074435.1 Andricus kollari | reverse complement strand
TTTTGAAAAAGGGTTGAATTTGAATAAATTGCTTTACTTTTTTGAGGAAAGTATTCTCTGCAACTCTACTGTTTTCAATTTTGAAAGTAAATTTTTCTATGGCTGAAATCGTAAAGCAATTTTTTAAAAAGCAGCATTGTTTAAACAAATAACTTTATTTGGAAGTAATGTACTTATTTTGATAATTGAAAACTGTATACCTATAAAAAAATGCATTGCCCGAAAAAATAAGCCATAAATTATTAAAATTTAGCCATTTTTAAAATATTGGTAAGAAGCGACAGTAAAGAAATTATATAGAAAAACTGTTATTAAAATATTTATTTTCCGTAAGTTTTAAAAGTCTTTCGTAAAAAATAATGTTTCAATATGTAATATTAGGTCTACAAATTAATTCGGTGCCTTTACTTTGATTTCTTCTAACTCTTGGTAAAACTTGAATTTTTTCCCGCCCTAATCTAACAGGGCGGTCTTGCGGACTCAAAGTGAAAAAACATTAGTGAATGCAATGGCGTCCGACAATGAGCTTTTGAAATACTTTATTCTTTTTGCGTTCTAATTGAAAAAATGCAGCTGAGGCGACCGAAATGATTTGGTCAGCCTTCGGAGAAGGTGCGGTGACACATAAAATGTTGTAAAAAGTCGTTTCAGAGATTTCACAATAGTGATTTTTGAATTGGAATGCAAAAATAATTAAGTATTTTAAATGCTCCTTGTCAGTCGGCATTGTATTCACTAATGATTTTTGTGGTTGAGTCCGCAAGGCCGCCACCTATTAGATTAGGGCGACAAAAAATTAAAGTTTGACCATGAGGTACAAGACATCAAAGTAATGACACCGAATTAATTTGTAGACCTAAGATTACATATTTAACTTCAAAATTGTTATAATATTTTCGCACGTAACTCAAAGATTTTTAACTGATAACTGACAACTCGATCATTGTAGAAATCATACCAATATCAAATTGAAGTAACGTTCAACATTCGCTTGAATTGAGTTCCTATTCGTATCGTTCAAAATGAACGAATTGTCATTCAGTTTTGCATCAGAACATTTTGACAACGATTTTAGGTTCAAAGTGAATTTTTTTTCCGTAAAGCCCCATCGTAACACTAACAGGACCAAAGGACCATAACAGCTCCTCTTGAACCCTTCCTCCCCCCTAAAGCGTTCCATAATATATGAACGACCCCTAATCATAGACAAAAAATTACAATCGTTAAAGAATTAGTTTATTTTCATAAACATTTGAGAATTTAGATGCATTCAAAATTATCAACGCTTCCAATACAAACTTTCTTGTTTTGTCTTTTGACCTAGTGATTTTTAGACGAGCTGCCACGGATCGCGCGTCGAGCATCATTTCGATTACTAAAGCTATTTCGAACAGGTATTGGACCAGCAGGTAAATTTGCAGCATGACGACGTCCAGTTGGATGATTATGTGACGATTGTGAAGCAGTTTCAGCGGAATTTCGATTCGAATATTGAGGGTCAATTCCGATGGTATAGCCATGTATATCCAGGGGGACAATTCCCCTGGGATAGGTACGATAGACTCGTTCGGCAATTCCAACAGGTTCGTCAATTCCAGTGGGTTCGCCATGTACAGGTTGTGGGTTATTTTGCACATTTCTATTTCCATTTTCGCCATGTACAGGTTGTGGGGGGCTTTCCACAATTCTATTTCCAAAATTGTTATTGTTTTCATGATTTACAACACCATTATTATTGTTTTGTGTCGGATTATCTTCATCTTCTGATGGAGGTAAGTTCAGGTCGAATAACTGCAAACTTAATTCTGTAAAAATACGATCAAGAATGTAGATAAACTATGTTAAAAGCTATTTAAACTATTAAAAAGACGCGTATAATCGTACGAAAAGAACTATGCATTTATCGAAAAATACGGTCAGAGAAAATATTTCTAGAGAAGTATTTTAGTATTTTGGAAAATAAACAAATTTGATGTCTTCATTTGTTTTTAAGGTTTCCTAGCCCCGGGCAGTAGGGAAAGTAAGGGAAAATGCGTGGAGGGGAAATGATGGTAGATAAAGTAGGGGAAGTGAGGACAGGGGAAGTAGGAGAAATTAGAAGAAATAAAGAGTGAGTAGGGGAAGAGTGGGGGAATAAGGAAAGAGGAATTGAGAGAAAATGAGTGTATGGGAAGAGAGTGAGAATAAGGGGAGTGGAATTAGGTGCAGTAGGGGAAATGAGGGGAGTGAATTTAGGTGAAGTAGGGAAATTAAGGGTAAATGTTCGGGGAATAGGGGAAGTGAGTGAAAATCTGGGAAGTGGAATTAGATAAAGTAGGGGAAATGAGGGGTGGAAGAAGTTAAAGTAGGGGAAACGAGGAGAGGGGAGGTACTTGAAGCTGTTGAAGCAGGCAAAATAAAGAAGTAGATGCATGGGGAAATGAGGGAGGGGAAGGAATTGTAGCAGGTGAAATGAGGGAAGAAATTGAAGTAGGAGGAAAGAAGGGAGGGAAAGTAGCGGAAATCAGGGAAAATGAAGGATGAGTAAAGGAAGTGAGGAAAAATGAGTGGAGGGAAAGTAAGAGTAATTAAATGAGGGAAATTAGGAGAAAAATTAGGAGTTAATAAAAGGTGGCAAAGTAGGGGAAATTGGTGAAAATCAGGGAAGCGGAATCAGATGAACTAGGGAAACGAGCAGAGGAGAGGCACTTTAAGCTGGTGAAGTAGGTAAAATGAGCGAGCGCGAAAGAAGTTGATGTTGGGGCAATGAGGGGAGGGAAAGCAGTTGCAGCAGGTGAAATGAGAGGAGGGGTCAGAACTTAAAGTAGAGGAAACGAAGGGAGGGGAAGTAGGGAAAATCAGGGGAAACAAAGGGTGAGTAGAGTAAATAAAGAGAAATATGTGGAAGGGAATTAAGAGTAATTGAAAAGAGGGATATTAGGGAAAATAAGGGACGGCCAACTAGGGAAAATAAGAGGAATAAGAGGTGACGTAGGGCAGGGGTGTTGTGGGGAGGGGAATCAGGGAAGTAGGTGACGTAAAGGGAAATAAGTGGATGGAAAGTGAAGGTAGAGAAAGTAAGGAAAATAAAGGGAGGGAAATTAGGGTAAATTAGAGGAAAAAAGGTTGAATAAGGGAAGTAAGGAGGAATAAAGTTGGGGGAATTGAGGGAAAGTAAGTGTAGGGGAAGTAGGGCAAGCAAGGGGAAATAATAAATGTGGAATTAGGTGAAGTAGGGAAACCGAGAGTTGGGAATTAAGGGAAAATAAGGGGAGTGGTATTAGTGAAGTAGGGGAAATGAGAGGAGAAGTAGGGGAAATGAGAGACATGTGAAGAGGTGAAGAAGAGGATGTAAGTAGAAATGAGTGGAGTGGAATTAGATGAAATAGGGGGGATGAGGAGAGAAGAAGTAAGGGAAATGAGGAGCGGGGATGAAGTTGACGAAGGTGAAACGAGGAAATAAAGGGTGAGTAGGGAAAGTTAGAGGGGATGAAAGGAGAGGAGTGAGGGAAAATGAGGGAAAATGAGTTGAGGAGAAGTGAGGGGAATTGAGAGGAAATGAGAAAAGGGAAAGTGGACAAAATAAGTAGTGGCGAACTAGAGGAAGTGAGGAGAAATAAGGGAAGTGGATTTAGATGAAGTAAGGTAAATAATGGTTGGGGAAGTAGGTCACATGAGGTGAGTGGATTAAGGAAAAGTAGAGAAAGTGAGAAAATGTGAGGGAGTAGTCAGTAGGGGAAGTCTGTGGAAATCAGGGGTGGGGAAATTAGGGAAATGATGGTAAATGAGAGTGAGGAAAGTAGGGGAAGTATGGGAAAATAAGGAGAGAGTAAGGAGAGAGTGAGGAAAAAGTTAAGGTAGTTAGGGGGAATGAAGGGGTAGTAGGGGTAGTGGTGGGATATGAGGGAAGGGAAAATAGAAATAATGAGGGAATATGATGGGAGAGGAAGTAATGGAAGTGAGGGGAAACTAGGGAACAAAAAGTAGGGGAAGTGAGGAAAAATGACAGTGGGGAAGTAGGGGAAGCTAGAGGAAATGAGGCGTAGGGAAGTAGGAGAAATGGTTGGAAATAAGGGTAGAGAAAGTAAGGGAAGTAAAGGGAAATTAGGGAGGGAATGTAGGGGAAGATCGAAAAAAATTATATTTGTCTAATTTTTGAAATTTACCTATACTTCACGTATAAGAAAAACAAATATATACAAAGTTTGCTTTAAGAGAATTTGTAGAAATGCTTACTGTTACGTTGGAACCAAAAATGGATATTAAGACAATATATTATTTTTTAACTTTTATGATTATAATGTACTCCTTGTTACAAAATTAAGCTAGAAAAAAGGAATAATTTCATGTAAAAGTTTTTTCTACAAATACGGACAATTAAGTTAAAATTCTACATTTTGAGCTATCGGCTTAAATGAATATAAATTAAAATTGAAGGATTATTTTTCAAGCAATTTGTATTTTTTCACACAATGCTTTTTGTTTTTTTTTATATTTTAATGTCGAAATTTATTTTTTAAAGATTATACTTACCAATAAAGTTGAAGAAAACCATCAAGGTTATGAGGAGAGTACCGAAAACGAGCTTCATTTTTTCAGATTTACAAGATACTTTTTAAAGGCGATTCGCGAATATATACTCTATTTCTCACATCATTATGTGGCATAATGTTATACAAATTAGTGAAAGTGGTAAAATCATATACCTTTACGATGCTTTTGTATTATTGAAATATGAAATAGCGCACTCTGATACGACATGCTATTAGCCAAAGAGATAACTAAAGCTATTTTTAGTACGGCGCACAAATATCGTGATGGATATTAAGTTTTTTTAAATCGGTTGTGAAACATATTTGAGTAACAGATACAATTGAGGAAACGACTGAAAAATCCCAAAAAATAAAATTCCCAACCCTGTAAAATTCCCAAATAATAAAATTCCCGAATAATAAAATTACCAAATTGGAAAATTCCCGAATAATAAAATTCCTCAATTATAACATTCCTGAGTTGGAAAATTCCAAAATAATAAAATTCCCAAATAATAAAATTTCCGAATAATAAAATTACAAAATTGGAAAATTAGAGAGTTGGAAGATTCCCGAATAATAAAATTCCCAAATTGAAAAATTCCCTGATAATAAAAGTTCCAAATTGGAAAATCTCTGAATAATAAAATTCCCGAGTTGGAAAATTCCCGAATAATAAAATTTCCGAGTAAATAAATGTTCAAATTGGAAAATTCCCGAATAATAACATTCCCGAATTGGAAAATTTCCAAATAATAAAAATTCCGAGTAATAAAATTTCCAAATTGGAAAATTCCCAAATAATATATTTACTGAATTATAAAATTCCCGAATTTGAAAATTCCAGAATAATAAAATTCCCGAGTCATAAAATTACCGAATAATAAAATTTCCAAATTGAAAAATTCCCGAATAATATAATTCCCGCATTGGATAATTCCCGAATAATAACATTCCTGAATAATGAAATCTCCGAGTGTTAAAATTCCCAAATTGGAAAATATCCGAACAGTTTATAATATTACCAAATAGGAAAATTCCCGAATAATGAAATTTCCGAAATATTTTTAATGATCAAAGTTTCTAAAATTATGGTTTGGATTCAAAATAACTATAATTGAAAACCATATATTTACCAGTTATTTTAAATTCAAACAATAATTTTAGAAACTTTGAAGATAAAAAATATATTTTTTTTATAAAAATATTTTATTATTGTAATTTTAAAAAATAAATCAAATTTATTAGAAAAATTTAATTATTTGAATTCGGCAATTTTCTAGTTCGGTTATTTTATGATTCGGCAATTTTCTGTCAGGAATTTGATTATTCGGAAATGTTCAAATTCGGTAATATTATAAACTGTTCGGGAGCTTTACAGTGTCGGTAATTTTATTTTCCAGGATTTTTCAGTCGTCCCCAATTGAGAAATTAAATGTAAGAAACCTTAAATTAAATTAAATTAGAATTCAAATTTAATTTAAATTTATTGCCTAAATTAAATGAATTAAAATTAAAATTAATTAAAAATATTATTCTATTGCTTAAATTAAAACTTATTGTTGAAATATTCTTCTGTGAAAAATAGGTATGTCACGGAAATTTCGAAATCATTGGTGTCGCTTTTCCTCAATGCCGATTGAGTAATTTAAAAACTCGAAGGAAAGAATTTTGCCCAATTCACACACATGATAAAAAATTTCAGTTTCAGTTGAAGGGCAGTGCCAAAGAATGCCAGATTTGAGTGCCTAATAAGACTCACAAAAATGTAAAAGTCATTAACGTAAAATTTTATTATTTAATCAAAACCAGGCATATTCAGCTGAATTTAAATTTGTATTTAACATGAGCAAAAGTAAGTTTATTGTCAAATATTAATCAAAAGTTGTATTTTTACAACAGGCGGAAAATTACGATTTATCATTCTTTTCATTGCGCAATATTTAAATTGAAATAATTATTTTTTTAAACCAAAACTCACCCCCTAAGATTAATTTTTTCTTTTTTGTTTGGCATTTGGTTACGATTAATTGTAAGTTGAAGTTGGAGTTTGTTATTTAAAAGCGCTTAAAATTTTGAAATACTTTGTGTAATTTAATTTTCTTCACAACATTTTTGCTACAAAATCCGAATTTCGAAATTTCCTGACTTTTTCCTGACATGAAACTTTTTATTTGAATCCTTAACCAGAACAGATTAATTTTTAAACCAAAAAGAGTAATTTTCAACAAAAAAGTTGAGTTTTCAGCCAAGAACGATTATTCAGTCAATGAAGAAAAAAATGATATCAAAATGTTTAGTTTTCAAGCCAAAAAGACGAATTTTTTACAAAAAAGTTGATTTTACAACCCAAAAGTATGCATTTCGAGCGAACCTATTGAATTTTTCAACGCAAAAAAGATGAGTTTTCAGCCTTAAACAAACCTAAACAAAAACAAAACGAATTTTCAACAAAATAGTTATATTTGTAACAGAAGAAATTATTTTTTAACCAAATATTTAAGTTTTCAACAGAAAAGACGAATTTTCTATCAAAGAAAGACAAATTTTCAACAAAATGGATGAATTTTTAACAAAATAGATAAATTTTCGACAAAAATGGAATAGTTAAAGTTTCTTGTGAAAAAAATTAATTTTTAATTTGAAAAACTAATATTCAACTAAAGAAATGAATTTTCGGTTAAATAGATGAATTTTCTAGCAAAAAAGATTACGTTTTAACGAAATACATGAATTTTTTACCAAAATTTTGAATTTTGGAAGGAATTTTTATCCTAATAGTTAAATTATTATATATAATTATAGTTAAATTCAGCTAAAGAAATAAATTTGAAACTGAAAAAGTTAAAAGTTAAAATTTCAACCAAAGAAATGAATATTATCAACCAAAAAGGTGCATTAGTCACCAAGAAGATTAATATTCTAGCGGAAAAGACAAAGTTTTAACAAAATACGGAAATTTTCAACCAGATAGGTGAATTTGCAACTGAAGAAGATAAATTTTCAACCAAACATGAAATAGTTAAATTTTCAGTTAAAAAAATTATTTGACAAGAGAAAATTTCAACAAAATAGTTAAAATGGGAAAAAAGGGGTTTCAAATCAATTATGAATCATGGGATTTTGTCATTGTTTATGGTAATTAACATTTTTTTGATTGACGTTTTTATTGAATGAGGTTGTCTGTTACCTCACGAATATATCAAGATGAAAATAAACAAAATCGAATGTGTGTTTTTTGAAAAACTCCATTTTTGTATTTAATTACTAAGAAATTAGGAATTTTTCATAAAATTACATGGTAAATATTTTAAGATGAAAATAAAAATATGTAATCACAAATCTATTCAGGTAAAACGGCAGGGGATTATATTTCACAAATTTTTGGTAACAAGCCATATGAAGGAATAAAATGACATTTTTTTAGTTTATTCAAGAATGTTAAGCATTTTTTATTTTAAAAGCTATAAATTTGACATTGTACCTTTTTGAGCAATTCAGATAAAAAAATTTCAATTTTAAAGGCTATGAATTTGACAATGGTCCATTTTTAAGTTGTGAAATTGATGAATATATTTACAAATTTAATATCATTCAATATTAGTTAATATTAAATAATAATAAAATAATAATAATTTTTTTGAAACGATACAATTTGGAAAGAGTTAAACATGGAACCAAACCATTTTCAATGCTTCGATATATTATGCTCGCAATTCAAGATTGTTTAATTTTAAGCGATTCCAGCAGTTTAACATAATTTTGATGTTGAAAGTTTCAAGCTGAAAGCTGATCAACATGATTCAAAAAATTTTACTTGGCTTTACTTGGAAAGTCATAAAAAATTTATAATATTTGAAAGAATTCTGTCTTTTTAATATACTAAATTAACAAGGTTAAAGACTTCACTAATGCTTGAAATTATAAACTTGTAATTATAGCCGATTCAATCAATTGCATTATTTTTACGGAAACTAATATTATAGAAGTCAACAAGGTTAAAGGCTTTTGCTTTATTTTAAGTAATGAAAAAATGAAAAACTTATGAAAAACATTATTTTCCAATTATTAATTTCATTTGTTTGGTACAATTTCAAAGATTTAAAATAAATCCCAAAGGATTTAACATATTATTAATTAAACATTATTACCTTTTATACTTTTGTGTTTGTATACTTTAAATAATAAAACGAACCGATTGAACAAGAAAGGAATAAAAAATGAAAGCATCTCTGCAAACGAATAAAACTTATTCATTTTTTATTTTGTACGTTTTAATTTAAAAATATCAAATATTAAGACATCGAATGTGAAGCATTAATAATTAGATTTGAACATATTAAAAAATTGTTCAATCTGAAACATTTTTACTTTTACATTCTTCATTTATTAAAGTTATTAAAGATTATTATTATTTATTTATTTATCTGCTTTCTATTAGAAATAAAATTGCGTCTATTAACCTGAAAGGATTCACTGTTTATAGATAGATTCGAAATGTTTTAATTTTTTTAGCACATTAAATTTTAATTATTAGCAACATTGACGCAGTAAAGTTGTAACCTTTTGGCAGTCAACTTAGAAATTTGTTATATACTTTTATGAGTGATATGACTGCGTTGTCAATCTAAAGTTAATCAAAATTTACAGTTACTATATATAGATTTTCATTATTAAATTAGATTATAGGTGTACCAATATTTTTAGTTTTTAAATTATTATTGAATCTCAAAACAAAACAACTAAAGAACAGAATCGTCACTAGTAAGGTAAAGGTACCTATCCTGAAACATGTCCCAATTATGAAACAGTATGACAAATAATTCGATTTATAAACAATTAAAAAAGAAATTTTTGATTACAAATGATTATATTTATAAGTATCAAAGTCAGGCTTGTCATCTACACAACAACATACAACTTTATTAGATAATTATAGCTATAATAATATATTTATCTAATAAATTTATTCGATAATTTATGGAACAGAGGTACATTTGCAATAAAATGTGTTATTTATTATATTAATATAGCTTATGTTATGTTATTGTTATATAATAGTTGAAATTTAAGTAAAACAAACTAATTTTCAATAAAAACGGATTTTCAAGCAAATATTTCAATTTTCGACCAAAGTGATAAATTTTCAAATTAAATGATGAATTTTTAACTGGAACAGTTGAATTTTATACCAAAAAAGCACACAAATTTTCCACTAAATATTTCAATTTTTAAATAAAAAAGATCAATTATCATCAAATAGGTTAATTTTTATCCAAAAAAGGTATATTTTTAATCAAAAATAGAATAATTGTATTTTTTGTTTTAAAAAACTAGTTTCTAGCAAAAACCAAAAAAACTAATTTTCAACAAAATAGTAAAATTTTCAACTGGAACAGTTAAAATTTTAGATAGAAAAATTGATTTTCAAGAAGGTAGTTAAATTTTCAGAGATGAATTTTCAATGAAAAAGATTAATCTTCAACGAAAAAAATTAATTTCTAACAAATTAATTTAACTTTTAACCAAGGAGTAAAGTTTTCAACTAAAAAAGATGAATTCTCAACGAACAATGTAAT
>CAKNWW010242157.1:0-10932 GCA_932074435.1 Andricus kollari | reverse complement strand
GTCATCCAAAGAATAATAATTATTGCAGACAAATAAACTTATTACTACATACTAAATAAATACCATGAATATAAATAATATAAACATTTTATAAAGTTTAAAGCGGATTAGTGATGACCCTCAGAGGGTCTGAAGACATCAAAAATAGTATGGTTCCGTCTCACAAGCTAGACATACAGAATTACTTGAAATTGTCTTGGATTGGTCTTTACCCAAGCCAAAGCCAAGCACAAATATTTTTACCCGGGGAGTGACATTTTGTCAATGGGCGCTTCAGCAGATCCAATGGAACCCGAATTTCTTTTTTCGAATATTGTTCTCAGACGAGTCGTTTTTCACGAACCACGGTACGCTTAATCGACATAACATGCATTATTGGAGTGTGAAAAACCCACACTGGTTGCGCGAAGTTGAGCGTCAGCGTCCTTGGTCTGTGAACGTTTAACGTGGAGTAATTGTAGACCAACTTATCGGTCCGTATTTTATTGATGGTACTCTAATCGGTGATAAATACAGTAATATTTTGAAAAATTAACTTCCAACTTTGCTTGAAGACCTAAGCTTGGAAGTGCGACAGAATATGTGGTTCCAACATGACGGTTGTCCGCAGTTGTTTGCAAACTTTCGAAGCGCGGATGAACAAGTTCATCAAAGTGGGCGGACACCATTTTGAGCACTTAATGTAAAATGTTCGTCGAAAACAAGCACCTCGATTGTGAGAGGCAAGGGGACTCACAAAAAACAAGCACCCCGATGATGAGGGCGGGGGGACTCACCGAAAACGAGCACCTCGATAATGAGAGGCGAAGGGACTCACTGAAAACAAGCACCTCGATAGTGAGGGGCGAGGAGACTCGCCGAAAAAAAGCACCCCCAAAGGGAACAGACAACTACTACGTTCACGTCATTGTTCCTGGGTAGCGCTAAAAGTAGTTAATTCATTGACTGCTTACATACTTGGAGTCAAAATGAGAAGCTTGCGTTTTAAAAATAAAATTCAGCTTTCTAATTTTTCTACTCCACTTCCAGCACCTTCCCAGGTGGGTGGAAGGGGTGTTGAAAATTAAATTGATTACAATGGAATAGCTCTCCTGAAAACAATCAACACGTCTTTTTATCTTTCGTTTGGAAGCGCATTTCTTGAACAGTCAACAAAGTCATTTTTCGCCAATGCAGCGTCATCTGGCGCGAATCGAAAGAAACTTTTCAAATAAAACTTACGTATTTTTTGATGAGGAGTCTGAATCTGTAATATAAAATATAGGTTCGCATTTGAAATTTTAAAGTTACCTTCCTCCGGCCCCCAGGGGATGGGGTGTGGGTTCAATTTTTGCGGGGTCGCTTTTCCCCCTCGAAAATAAAAAGTTTTTATTAGGGACAGTTTTTTCGTTAGATGCGTATTTCTTGAGATATTTCGATGACATCGATGTTATTATGACAGTCGGAGGCCCTCTAACTGTCATAATGAGAATAAGAGAAGGCTAAACCGTCGCACCTAAAAAAAAAGAAAATTTAGAAGACAAATATAGAAACAAAATTTCTGAAACAATGTGATTCAGATAACCTTACTACTTACTGACAACGTTGACTGAAAGTAAGGTATTTCGTAAAAAATATATGAGTTCAATGTGATTCAGATAACCTTACTACTTACTGACAACGTTGATTGAAAGGAAGGTATTTCGTAAAAAATATATCACCTATAACAGTAACAACCAACTAAAACTAGCACATAACCTGACAAGCGATTCGCACTGTTTTTACTTTGTTTTGTACGGAATCGCATGCGACTTAACATCTGCGCCAAATCATTCGCCCACGAATTCTTCACTAATTTATGCTTTTCACCACGCGAAGCTAGAAAAGTGTAATTAATACGGGATCGATTGCGTTACCCACACTCGAAAAAAAAAACTTTTTTTTCCTAGTGCATTTTTGTCAATGGAAAGTTTTCAAGTACACAAAAAAATGCTTCTCCTATTTTCACAGGTTATAACAGTTTTTTCCCCTGAAAACAGGGGTGAATTAAATCCGAATTATATTTTCAAAAATGATTTATAAAAATGCAAAAAAATTGAAAGGAATTTCTTGACCTCCAGAAATGTAAAAAAATTTTAACTCAGGATTTTTTTTTAATTCTACAAACAAGAAATTCTGTACCATATTCATCGAGCGCGAATAGCGCAGCTGCATATCCGTCGATGCAAAATTAGTTATATTTTTTAGGATTCCAATTCGATCCATTCTATTCATGACCATCGGGGCGATTAAATCAGGCCCTACGGGGCCGTTCATAATATACGTAAAACCTTTTTCTGACATTTTGGGCCCCCCCCCCCGCCCCCGGCGTAACGCTTTTTGTGTAGCAAGTGCATGAATTTTCGAACGGTCCTTAACCTCAAAATTAAATTGCCGCATTTTACTCCATACATGGTAGAATTATAATTATCTTTGTTAAATACTTACGGTCTACTCCTGCTTTGAATTAAGTCTGGCGTTGTACATCCGAATCGCACTCAGTCGCGATTTTTTTGGAAACTTTATGTTCTCAAGTATTTCAAAGCGCCAATTACGAAAATTTTAGTTCAAATCGGCGCAAATTTGAGTTTCATGGTGAAAACTATGAAAAACCCATAAAAGTCATGGTTTTTCAAATTTACCTCGGTAAATATAGAAAATTTCAGAAAAGCTTTAAAACAAAAGTTGTAGATCTAACAAAAATACACAATTTAGATCCTGACGATTTTTCCTGCAGGATTGATAGTTTTTTGATAAAATCGCTAGTGAAATTTAATAAGTGCAACAGGCTCGTGTCGAGTAAGTGTTAGGTCAAACCTCTACCCCTTTCGAACATCTTGTGGGGGCGGTAAGGCACCACTTATAATGTGTTTTAGTCTGTGACGTCAACTATCAAAATGGCCGATATTGCACCGAAATCTGTTACACTTTAATAAAATCAGTACTTTTCTCGAAAAATTCCACTCGTGAAAAAAGTCCGTGCAACATATGTAAATTGACTAATTTAAATACTTTGTGTGTAAAACCATTATTTCGAATGCTCGGGTTCGCATAAAAAATCATGTTGCAAAAAAAGTATTCTAATTAGCGAATTTCGTACACCCAATGCATATTTTATTCAAAGCAGAAGTAGGTCCTGAGTATCTAAAAAAAATGTAATTCTATAGTATTTATGGAGAAAAATGAGGCAATTCAATGTTAAGGTTAGGACCTAGTTCCATCGCCCTTGAAGATGAAATATATACAAATGTAATTATTTTCTTTTTTTGCACTAACAACTTACTTCGGGAAGGTAATCTACAATAACACAACATAAGCCTTACAATAACAACTATTTATTTATAGGTAGTAATGCTGAATTACATGAGTACACTTTGTGTCTCGATAATATCTCGTACAACTTATCCAATCGCGGAATCACAATTTCATGGACTGACGAAAGTGACCCTCTTACCTCTATCCATCCCCTTCCTTACTTAAGCGCATCTTACCCTGTCACCTCCATCCTTCTTTCGCCAATCCAACTGAACAACGCCAGGACCGCAACTTACCAACTTTCGAGTCTTTTTCGCATCTTCTCTATCAGCCCTCGAATTTTCGGCATCTCGAGGAATAAACGGAATACAACGGGACAAGAGAGTTGTCTTCCTTTGGCGATTGACCTTCCCATGCATGGAAAATAGTGTATATGTATGTAAAACACGGATTATATATATATATATATATATACAGGGTGTTTTTTTTAACTTGAGACATCGAAATATCTTAAAATCATACGTATGCTATGAAAAAAATATCCGTAATAAAAACTTTTCATTTTCGAGGGGGAAAAGTGAATTTGAACAAAATTTACCCCACCCCCCAGGAGACATTAGGGGGTGGTTTTTTTTTGCGAATCGCAAACAATTTTTCGAATAAAACTTACGTATTTCATGAAGGAGAATCTGAATGTGCGTGATAAAAAATTGGAGTTCCCATTTGAAATTACAAAGTTACCCCCCGCTCTGCATCCTGGGGCGTGGTGGGGGGGGGTATATTTGTTTAGAGTCGATTTTCCCCCTCGAAAATAAAAAGTTTTTAGTACGAATATTTTTTCACAGGACGCGTATTTCTTGAGATATTTTGATGTCTCAAGTTAAAAAAAACACCCTATATATATATATGCATTTCGTAGTTTGTGTTTACAGGCGTGTTGCTGTGGCTTTTTCGGTGTATACATGTGTGATGATAGCAAATACGGAGCAGCTATCGGTGATTAAATTCTCGAATCTACAGTTAACGTCTTTTAATAGACTTAGCCAGTATCTAGACACTATGATTATGTGAATTTCACAACACAAGAAACTTGCGGGTAAAAGACTTTGTACATGGATCTGACATACGCAAGCGCCTCTGACTAATATTTTTCGTGGAAAGTCACTGCTTTTTCTTTTTTTATACCCCTTTCCTTCGGCTCTTTTTATTTATTGCAGGTATTTGTTCAAACACGAAAATATTTTACCGCGAGAGGATTGTACATAATACGTAAATCGTAACGCGAGACACACGCACATGGATTAGACTTACTCGTTCGGTAAATAACTAAGTTGTTATTTATATAAATAAAGTGTTAGGTTTAAGATGCTACAAGTCATCCGTCGTTTCTATATTACACTTTTCGAGAATCGCGATCAGATCGTCACGTCATGTCTGCTTGCAAGGGGATGATTTACTTTGGATGTTACAAAAGCTCTACTAGGAAGATCGAATCCTCTCCTCGCAATGATATCTCCAGAACGAAAGTTGTAGGTTTTTATTTTAAAAAAGGAATCAATTTTCAGATAATCTAATAATGGTTCCAAAATTTCTTAATTGAAGAATCGCGCCAATTGCATACCTGGACAGAATGGGGTTGCATTCCGTTTCTGGGTACACGACTTGTATGAACAGAGAGATCTGAAAAAACAAATATTACTAACATAAAATTTCAACTAAAACTCAGTTTCTATTTTCAGCGCTACAACATTCGTTACTGGAGAAAGACGTGCAATGACGATTGGCAAAACGTTTTTCGCGCTCGGTAATGGCTACAACGAGTGGCCTGTCGTTCTCCTAAAAGTAATAATTAACTAGTTACTCATTCAATATATGATAGGTATGCTTCTAGAAATGCATGCACGCCTCGCACGCACTCTCAAATAGTCTTTATAAATATCTATTTTTTCGCTTTACCCCTTTTCCTTCCATCATTTTCGCTTTCTTTTTCTACATTTTTAACGCGTATGTGTATATGTATATAGAGCACGATTTCGAAAGGTGATTTTTCGAAAAAAGGGAGGCAAAACACTTGTTCATCTGGCGGTACAAGGTCTCTTCCCTTTGATTTTACCTATGGCCACGTGACTAAACAATTTTCGAGCGTTTAGAGTACATTGAAAATATAACAGCAATTCCTCGTATCTGAGGATGAGAAAACAGCAAAGGACGAAACACGAGGAATGGCGAAATCGGTCACGATGGATTTTGTATGAATTTTTGATATGTCTCCATCGTTTTGACGCGATTTTTTTGTTTTTATAAATTCACGAACCTAATAACTCTACATCTCAGCCAAGAGCTTCACTCCGCACTCTATTTCCTGCTGCTTAAGAAAAAGATTCTCGCGCACAAGTCGAGAATAGAGTTCTAAACTCACGACCAAACTAACGACTTTTCAAGCGCAGGGCGTAGTGCATGACGTCATAATTTCTTTATTTCTGTTTTCATGATACAACCTGAGATAAAGCAATCTCTCCGCCACTGAAAGTCTATACTTTGTTCGCGTGCTTTATTTAAAGTTCTAGTTCGCACCAATCTTCTTCATGGAACATGTGCACGACCTTTATATCACTGACAGCCACGATCCAGGCTTTTCCTAGAACATTTTCTTGTAGTATTCGACTCAAAAAGCCTTCGAATGATCACTTAGTACTACCCCAGTTCGTTCGATTTATTGGAAGTTAGTCTATGGTCGAGTTACTCGGCATCGATGTTGCATTTCTGACAGTACGCAATAGTGATTATCGCGCTTCCTCCAGCCTCTTTTAGGTTGCACTTGTAAATAGAACGGAGTTTTTGTAGTAACCCGCACGAGCATCTGTAACAGAAAAAAATGAATTAAATTATATTGACAGGTCAATATATCATCTTATAGAAATAGCAACAATCTTACTGTTACGATTGCCACAGTTTTAGTAATATTTACAGAAACATTATTGTATATCATTAAGCTATTTCCCCTTCGGCGAGCCTCTAGGGGTAAGAGCGTGAGACACTACCCGATTCGGGTAGTATTTTTTAGGTGGATAGTTTCTAGTAGTAAATAACTACAAGTGTGGGCTCACCACACCCACGACCGCCAACAGCAACGCAGTAGTATCAGACGGTCACCCATCCACGTACTAACCGCGCCCAACACTGCTTAACTTCAGTGATCTATGGGAACTGGTGCTTCCAGCGTGGTATGGCCGTTGGCATCAATTGACATTGATATAATTATATTCTTGCCTTTCATATTTCTATATTTATCATTTGCGGTATTATGGTAGATTTATTATCGCTGTAATTGTGAAAATTAACTGATACATAGACGAAGGTGAGTATTGAGTAAATATACATTTCAATTCGCTGAAATGCCCGAAATTTTTATAAAACATAGTATAAAAAAGTTCTGCAACAAAAAAAAATATATATTGAAATTCTACAAAACATCAGCAATGTGAAATTATCAAGCTGATTCTGTAAGGAGATATTAGGAAGAAATTGTACATTTTTATGTGTTCTCAAATCGTTAATATTTGCCGCAATTCTAAATATTTGTCAATGTTCTTGGTCTTATTTTAAATATAATTTTCATGAATTTTTTTTACAGATTGAGTAAATTGTGTCAAATTTGACCTAGTTTTTCCTATTATCTGAAACTTCGGTGGATCTATTCAACATGAGTCTATTTACTGACAGAGCCGCCTATAAGACTATTATATGTAATTTGTGCCAAGTATGAGTCTGTCTGCATTTATAGTTCTTTAATGTCTAATCAAAGTTTACATATTACTTATGAAAATCCATGAACATCTTATGGATCTTTCTCGTATCCAAAACCTAGCTATACTCACGTGTATAAATGGTAACAGGGATCCGATCAGGAGCCGGCCGGATAGCCCCAGTTTAAACCGGGCGCTGGCCGGGGATACTGGCGGGGATACTGGCCGGGATCCGGCTAAAAACATCACGGTAAACTGGTAGGATTCCGGCTTTCATATCGGCCGGGATTCGGTCGGGTAACCCGGTCACAGACCGGTTAAACAATGTTGCTTCAGGCGAGAAATTGGTAACTTGGATTGTGTTTTAAGGCTCATCGTAAAGAATACGGTGAACTTTAAATGTGAAATCAACTTTCAAATTCTTTCAATGAAATTAGAGAAGAGTTTGAACCACTGCTGCTAGAATCTCCTAGCCATTTTTTTATTTTGGAAACCACGTGGTGATTTGAGGTTAGGAAGTAGGAAAGGAAAAAATGAATACACAACACTATACTTTAATGAATAATAATAATTAATCGCGCATTAAGTGGGGTCTTCAAACTGATTACTGAAATAAGGTTCATTTCAATAACGGATTTTATTTTAGAACTTCGAGGAAACGACGCAAAATGAGTGCAAAATGAAAATAGAGAAAATTGTAACAATTCTGCTATTACACATTTCAGAATCTATAACAGTTTTAATTAATAAGTTAAAACATTGGAAGGAATTAAATTTTTTTATTTTTTTTGAACATTTTGAAAAAGCTAAATGCTGTTTTACTGACCTGATAAATCTTTAAGTTATACTTTTCAAATAATAATTCATTCAGCATCCGTAAGTACGTCTTTGATAATGTCACGGCTACTAAAAAATGTGTAATTTCTACAAAAAAAGTATCTCCGCCGGCTCCCGACCATGAAATCCAACTAGGGGTAGCCCGGCCGGAATCCGACCAGAAACCTTGCTGTAGTAGGGCCAAAACCGGGGCAATTTCTGCACGGGTAGTTTATAAATCAATTTTTGTCATGTGGTGTTCCTCGTTTCAAAATGTCACCCGAATTTTACGGAGTTTTCATTAATTCACGTAGACTTCCACGTCAGTCTCCACGTAGATATTTTCACCTCATGGCACTCGCCAACTTTAAACAATTTTTTTTCTAACAAAAATTGAGGAAATTTAAAAAATCTAAAATAAATTTCAAAATCTAATTCGATAAATATTTTAGTGCGTCCTCTTCTGGCGAGAGCAATGAATCACCAAAAATATAAGTCAGAGCTACCTTGCGACCACGAATTCAGCTTGCCATTGCATCGGCTCGCTATTTTTATAGACTGAAATATTGCTTGATATTTCCGATTTTTGCAGTGCTATCAAGAAATAGTAAGTTATTTAAACACTTATTGCTTCATACAAATTATGCAAAACAAAATTTGAAAAATACAATAAATGATCAGTCACTCTTCAAAATAATTTTATGCCATTTTTATGAAACTTTATAAAATTATAAATTTTTAACAGATTTTAAAACAACGGATATTTTTATTTAAAATACTACATTTGTCTTTAAATTTTACGCAAAATATTGTAAGAGGCATCTAGTGAGGAAAGAAGGGGCTTTTTGTCGATCGCTCTGGGTTTAGAACAAGTCGTAGGGCGAGGCCGCCAAAAAATACCTCTCTCGTGGTGCATACGATATTTTCTACAACACATGTCCGAAAAACGCGGCTTTTCAAGTGTATGTGAAGCGAGCCGGAAATTACTATGTCTTGACCGGAGAAAAAAAACCGAGAAAAAAGTCGTTACATGGGGAAAAGTCATGATGAGGCCGCACCGTGGGCCAGAAGCCACTTTGGTCAAAAGTCGATATTTTAACTTCACTATTTCAATAAAAGCAATTCATTAATATATTTCGCAATACCTGAACTTCATAAGAGCCAAAAAATGTATATGTACGAAAATCGCGGATTTTTGAGTGTATGTGAAGCGAACCGGCCATTGCTGTTTCTTGACCGGAGAAAAGAACCGAGAAATAAGTCTTTAGAGGGTAAAAAGCCATGGCGACGCCACGCCCCCGACTAGACTGTCTAGATTCTAATCTGGCGCCGATCAGGCGGTCTAGTCTGGGCCTGATCAACACTGTAACACATTTGTCAAGTCAACGGCTAGACGGTCTAGACAGATGCTAGTTAGCGCCTGAACATCCGCTATTTAGACACTCTAGTCAGAGGTAAATAAATAAATAGTGCGTAGTGTTAGGGTGGTCCGAAAATGCATTGCGAAATTTTTTTCAACCTAGAGGGCAAGTCCCCCCCCCCCCCCGCACAGAAGTTTCCATTCCCGGAGAAAAAAAATCCCTAATTTTTTTTTTTCTCGAAATTTGAATATTAACACGTGCCACCGGGCGATTCCAAATCCCATCTAATTACCATGGGGAAATTTTTGATTTTCGAAAAATTGAACTCATACTTCAGGGTTTGATCGAAACGTGCTAACTTTTTTACGGATTGAAGAGAAGTACCTATGAAATAAAAAGAAAAGTCAGAAAAATAATTATATGTATTTTGTTTTATTTTATTTTTTTAAAGTTATCAAAAAAACTGCTTGAGCAAATCAAAATTGTTTAAACAAATAAAAATGTATTTAACATTAAAAGATATGTATCAAAATCATATAATTATTCAACAAAAAGTAGCAGAGGATACCAAGTTGAGAAAAAACTGGACATCTCTGGATCAATTTTTAGAAATGTTGAGAATAAACAATAAGTACTTATTTATATAATTACATAATGTTTAAAAAAAAAAATTACTACTCCAAACAATGACCAACTATCACATTTCAATCATAAAATACAGTTATTTTTTACATTCTTGGGAATAAATAATGGTTTTAATAATTCACATTTGTTTAAACAATTAAAAATTGTGTAAAATATCATGGGAAATATTAAAATTGTCCAATAGTTATTAGTTGTATAAAAAATACGACGGAAATTGCTAAAAAGTAACAATAATACGTAAAAATGTAGTTTTTAGATTTTTGGGTCATATTTGGGGCGCTGTAGGGGGGATAAGGATGGGTTCAAAATAAAAGTTATTAGTATGGTTACATTTCATAGGTACTCCTCTTCAATCCCTTAAAAAATTTGGCACGTTTCGATCAAACCCTGAAGTATGAGTTCAATTTTACAAAAATCCAAAATTTCCCCATATTAATTAAATATGATTTTGAAGTGCCCCGTGGCACGTGTTATTATTCGAATTTCGAAAAAAAAAAAAAGGATTTTTTTTTCCAAAAATGAAAACTTTAGGGGGGGGGGCTTGCCCTGTAGCTCGAAAAGCGTTTTTTGGACCACCCTAACGTAGTATATAACATACAAATAGTAAATAATATATAAATATTAAATAATGAATTGATGACTGAACAATATTTTTTCCTTCTAGAACACTGATGTCAAAAATTGTAGGCCAAACTGCCCGGAAAAAATTAATTGACGAAAAATATTTAATAGTTAAAAGTATTGATAGTTCTTAATATATCGTAACTTGTATATCTAATATAACGCTAGAAAAAAGCATTCGCAGAAAATTCGCAAGCACCGATAATCGACCCCTAACCGCCTAAATTTATAAACCGCGCGCTACTAGGCTACCGAATTTTACAATTAATTTCCAACTACAAAAGAGGATCACTAATTTACTAGAAATACTGTAATTACTTATAAAATTCTTTTAAAACAGTGTGTTTTATGTTGTTAATATAACATGTATTTAAATCTATACGAATATATTTTAGTAATTTTTTATTGCAGACAAATTCCAAATTAATATTACAGACATTCCAAAAACTTGATAAAAGTGAAAAAAAAAA
>CAKNWW010242113.1:0-18092 GCA_932074435.1 Andricus kollari | reverse complement strand
AATCTATTATCATAGCGATTTGTAGATCAAGGACTTAAAATCTATCTAGATAATGAAGTGAGTAATATCTATGATCCAGTTTCAAACAAAAACTTAATTACAGGAATATATAAAAATCCATTTTGGTTAGTTAAGCTAAAGATAGCACCAGAAAAAGCTGAGGAAATAATCAAATAGAAAACCTTTGCGTTATTCGGAACTAAAGAATGTGTTCCTATATATATCACTAGAAGTAGCAAGAATCTTATAACAAGCCATGTTGAAATGCAAAATCTTGACTCAGAAATAACTGAAGCCGGAAGCGTAGAACCGACTAGAGAAGAGAACACAGATAAAGATAGCTTGGAATTAAATACTGAAAATAATGATCAGGAAACAGATAAGGGGCAATCAGACTTGTTACACACAGGAGTAGACAGAAAGATTCATATGCTTAATGAAAGTGTAAATGTTCACTTGAAAAAAGAAATAGTTCATGCAGAAAATCAAATATTGCCGGAACGTAAATTTATTTAGCTATGGTAGAAGTATTAAATGAGTTTGGAGCTGAACTGCAGTTGGCGTGCCCCGATACTCCAGAACATAACGGGGTGGCAGAGCGCTTAAACAGGACTGTTCAAAACAAGGTACGTCCATGTATGTACGATTCGGTTTACCAGTAAGCATGTGGGACTTAGGAGTGAAAGCAAGTGTGCATGTATACAACAGAACTCCACATAAATCTAATACTATGGCAATACCACTTAAAGTATTAGCTCCTGAAATAAATTGCGATCATAATCAGTTAAAAAGATTTGGATGACCAGCGTATCCACGTGTGACAAGGAAGGAGGGAACTAAATTTAGTATCAGAGAAATCAGAGGTTTCGTAGTAGGTTATATTCCCACAGGATTCATATTGCATGTACTTGAAGAAAAGAAATTGTTTGAGAGCAGACATGTAAGATGTGTAGAACGATTTGTGTACAAAGATTTCTTTAAGAAAATCGACGAGGCGAATGAGGAACCTTTGAAAATAGAATCATAAATTACAGCAGAAGAAGAAGAAATTTAAGAGAAAGAAACTGAAAAGAATACAATAAAGAGTACATTTGAATTGAAAAACCAGTTAGGAAAACGAAATGCCGACTGCTTGGGAACAGAGGGAGTACGAGAACCAAAGCAGAAACGTAAAAGAGGTAGACCTAGTAAGATAAACATGTCTAAGATACTATTTGTATTGAGTGAAGAATCTGGAGAGACAGCTGAAGATTCAGCTGAGAGTGAGTTTGCCTGTCATGCATTACTAGCGAAAGTACAAGGTGACCCACAGACGTACAAAGAAGCTGTAAATTCGCAAGACAGCAACAGCTGGTTCAACTTGATTCAAGCTGAGTTCAAACGAAAAATTGAGGAGTCAGGAAAACCCAAATTTAAAGGTAGGCTAGTTATTAGGGGTTTCAAGGACAGAAATACATACGAGGTAAGAGAGACTTATGCCCCGGTGTCTCGGATACCATTAATCAGATCCTTTTTGGCTATATCTAAAAAATATAATCTAGGATTAAGGCAGCTCGATGTTGAAACAGCATTCTTGTATGCGGAATTGTGTGAAGATATATTGATGGAAATACCAGAAGGTCGTATGGTTAGTAAAGAATTTAGAGAGAAGCATGTTTGGTAATTGAAAAAATCACTGTATGGTCTAAAAATTAGCCGTAAGAAGTGGAATAATAAATTCAGATTGGTCATGATGCAACTAGGCTTTAAATTAAGTGATATGGATCCCTGTGCATTTATTAAGGAAACGAAGAAAGGAATAATAATATTCGTACTCTATGTTCATGATATACTGCGGGGAGGTAGCAATGTTGAAGAGATAGACGAAGTTTGCTTGAGACTGAGTAAAGAATTTAAAGTTAAAGATATAAGTAGTCCACGAGAATTTCTAGGTATAAAAATAGAACGAGACGTTTTGAATCAAACGATTGAATTAACTTGAGTCAAATTTATAGAAAACTTGTTAAACCGCTTTGGCTTTGCTAAGATGAGACCAGTAAATACTCCCATTACATCAAGTCAAGTAGCCAATAAAGAAAGAAAAACAAGCGAGAACGGAGATAAAAACTCGACAGTAATTAACATTCGTCAGTATCGCGAAGCCGTAGGATCGTTACAATATCTGGTTGGAGTAACACGACCATATATATCATTTTCTGTCAATGTTTTGAGCACACATCAAGTTCATCCAACTTGCATGAATGGAAAATGGTTCAACTAACATTTCAATATTTGGCTGGAACAAGGCATTATGCATTAAGATATACAGCTAAGTTGGATAACATGCAGGCTTACTCTGATGCCAGTCTATCAGACTGTGGCGGATCTTTGACTACGTGTGGTTATGCGATACAATTGTTTAGTGATACCGTTGCTTGGAGAACTCACAAGCAGCAAAACGTAGCACTGTCTACATTTCAAGCTGAATATGTGGCCATGAGCGAAGCTTGCCAAGAAATTATGTCATTACATAATTCAGTTAGTTACATCTTGAGAAAGGAATTATATCCGATTGAATTGTTTTGTGATAATATGGCAGCTCAGGCCTGTGCTACTGTAGATGGGGGAAATAGACTACGTTTCACCTGCAAATTACTTTGATATGTTTGCACTTTTATTAATTTGTAAACAGCTTCTCCTCTCTTGGAGGGAATCTCCGCGAGAAAACGAGGCTCTATACTCTTTTCTTTTTGTTGTACACACTCTCATGGACTTTTCATAAGGAGAAAGAGTAAGACTCACTCTTACTAATACTTTTGGGTTTTTGTTTTCTTTTGTTTTACGTCGTTCACCGAGTTTTGAGGACGAGAGAGGGATGGAAGAAGGAGTGAGTTCACTTGGAGCACGAAATACCATCAAGCATCAGCGTTATGGACTACGAGGACGCAAGGCGGGTTGAAGTCGCACAAGTACAGGGCAACCGAGGGTTGTACACCGGGGGTGGAATATGGATGTGACTCCCGTATTCCAAATCCTGTACCTGGGGCGATTCAAATCTCACCGCCGAGGATTCGCCGCAGCACCACTATCACCATTTTTTGGGGATAAAGGTCCCGCAATCTCCCTCCATCCACCATAACACTGCGCTAGCGCAAAGGACACATCTCGTCTCCCCGCGTAGGAGGTGAGAAATTGGGTGGTCTGCGTGCCGTCGAGTGAAGCGAACTCCTGGTCTTTTATCGTTCGAGCCTCGTGTGAGGAAGTTAATATTGTTTGGTTTAGTACTTGCGTTTTCAAGTTGTCGCCACAGAGTGGTCTAATTATCGTTTATGTTATCAAACCGTTGAGAACTACGCATCTGCGCTGTTCAGGATCTTCTGATTAAGGTGGGCGGCATTGTTTAATTAAATTTTTTGTTGTTGTTAGTGTTTTGACCATTACTTTTATTCTCCAAATGGCGTCAGTGGACGCGGAGATTTATTGAACTGTTTTTGTTGGCTCCAGGGCGGAATTTACTTATCTTCTTTGTCTCATTTTTCTTATAAACTACGTGAAAGATTTGCTTTAATTATTTTGATGTAAAATTAATGTTTAATATAATGTAAAGAAGGGGGTTTTCATTCTCATTTATTATCTAGAGTGACACCTTGTTTTCTTGTTTGTAACTTTCTCTTTATGACGCTGTCTATTCGTGAGAATTTTAAATAAATATGATTTCTATTGTTTCTTAATGTTTAAATAATGATTATTTATTCAAGCGACCTCTCAGATTTGTGTTTTATAGTTGAGTCTTTCAGGTACTCGCGCCACTCTCCGGAAATGCTGTGATATGTCGGTACTTTCATTTAGTTTGTTTTTGGGCCTTTAACTTTCTTCCAGGGCAGCAAAATGTCTTTTGCTTGGCGCCATTCAAAATTAAATTGGAAGTCTGGTTAAATCCAAAGATCAGTTAGCAGATATTTTTACCAAAGCTTTGCCAGTAGTAACTCACGAGAGATTAACTTTACAATTATTGAATACGGCTGATATCTAATAAAGTTTTGTTATGTTACAGATGTCCAATGGGACGATGATTATTATTGATACTTAAGGTGAAGAGATTCAAAGACTAAAGATCAGAGTGACTATATTGAGTGCCTGTGGCCAAGTTCCTTAACTAAGGAATAAATAGGAAATTAGAATACTACTCAGGTTCAACGTTTGTTTGTAAGCTCTACCGTGAGCATTTAAGTTGACTTGATGTCGTTACCTGTATAAGTCGAAATTACTGATGTAATATGTATGAATGCACTGATTGAGAGGGAGTGCGAGAATAAGCAATTAGTGACTCTTCGTTCACCGACTGTATGTGTGTGCGTGGTGGGGAGGTCCACCTAGTTGGGAGCGCCGAGCGCTGCAACGAGCAGTTAGTTCTCAGCGAGATGCTGTCTTGTAAAGTTGTATCTAAGGAGTGTTCTCAATAAATAGCTTTAACTATTGCTATATCACGCTAATTATTATAATACAAATTATATTAATAAAAATTGCGGTACATGAGAGATGACTGTATAACAGAATCCCGCCAGGTTTTAAAATAGCTGAATCTAGTATGAATATTTTTTTCCAAATTACATTACCAACTTGGATTTCAGAAATTTATGCAGTTGTACTGGGCAGATTTTTTGCATCGTAATTGGTAGGATCTACTTGTTTGTTACTATTTCATTAGGTGGTAACGGGTGTGGAAATTTATACTATAGGGTGGGAAAAAGAAAGTAGGTGGTGTGATGATACAGTGCAAGTAAAAGTGTGAAGGTGCCAGTGGTTTTATAAAATAAATTCGGAGAAGGTTGGGGTAGAGAGAGAGAGGGGGTGGGGCGAGAAAAAGAGAGAGTATGCGAGTATATACCAAATACATTGGTAGAACAAGGATATATAAGATACACTGGAGCCATCACACTCATGATATCAACTACCGAAAATCAGGGAAGACAGAAAAAGTGATCGATGAAAGGATGTGTTCATGACGGGGTTTAAGTTATAAGTAACAAATTTTCGTCGAATGATGTGAAATAGAGATAAGGAAAAGTAAAGTATGATGAGGTTGAAAATTTTGTTCTTACTACGGATCTTAACCCTTGCTTGCCACACCTCCGCGGAGTAACACGCTTGCCACACTGGGGTGTCGGCCACCCCAGCCATAAAAACTGTAATTAAAAATTAACTATTGCATATATTTCTTTAAAAATTGCTATGGATCTTCTCAAGAGCTTACTTTATAAGATCATATAGGTTATATAGCCAAAAATTTAATTTACCTATACTAAAAATCGTGCAGAAGTAAAAAAAAATGAAAAAATGACAATTTTTACAAAAAAAATCATATTTTTTTTATTTTTCAATATTAAGGGCTATCATTTCAGATGAGTCTTCTATTGATGTGTCACTATAAGAAAAAAAAATTATTTTACAGGATATTTCAAAAAAGGTATTTATTCTGAGGAATGAAAGACGAAATTTTACGGAAAAATTAGTTATGCAATTTTGCCAAAAAATTATTTTTTACTTATGAAAAGAAAATCTTACATTATTTTTACTCAAAATAATAAAAAACATTATCCTGGAGAAAAGTTAATCAATTTGAAGCATTATTTTATACATCAACATCAACAAAGTCATTGCACATAGGTACGCTGTGCAGTTGACATACTGCATGATGACAGGATGTACAGATTGTACAGCCTGATTTGCTTTTCCCGTCTTATTTTCTTGTGCAGATTTCACACCGACGTTGAGTTTCGAATACAACTCTGAAAATTTTCAGATTGAACATTGAGTTTCAAAATCCAAGAAAAAAAAAAATTCAGCCCGAAAAATCAATTTCGATCGTACTTGCCACACTGGGGTGTTAGACACCCCACGCAACTTCGAACAGTTACCACAGACACGTAAACTATTGCAGCGCTATGCTAATGCCCTGAATAGGTACTGGCAGTCTGGAATGATTGACAAATATTGATGTACAGTGACTTCCTTCACGTTTAGGTACTTAAAATTAAGAAAGAGAAAGCCTGGGGTGTAATCCTCCCCACAGTGGAAAGTAAGGGTTAAACAATTAAGGCAAACAATAAATTGTGTCGTTGACGAACCTGTGTAGAAGTAGCATAGAGATGTAAGTTAGGTTAGAATGTGGATAATGGTTATAGTCATAATAGGAAAAAATGTATTCTAATTAGAAGAAGTTAAGGTTAAAACTATTTCGTAGAAGTCGCTTAATCCATTCTAGGTCACGGGCCGCTTTAAAACTCTTTCATATATACATAGAGGAATATCTCTGTGAGGCTCATACAACGAGGGAACGCCTGAAAAGTGTATATAGGTTGAAGGTGCAGTGCCTTGTAGATCCCTTAACCTAATGTCATGGAGCAGACCGAAATACCTGTAGAGGTTCTTGAGGCAGTGGCAAATCAGTATCCGCGCCTACTGCCAAAATCTACAATGCATGCGTTTCAGCAGATATTTTTTCTAGGAAGTTAAAGGTGCAAAGGCTGGTTCTGCTGAACAATAAGTAGGGTCCATTCATCACCTCTTCGTCCTTAAGGCCACTATGCATGCTTGATAATGCTGGAAAAATGTATTAGATAGTGCTGAGGACGAGACTGTGCACACTGCACAGCCATTTAAGAAGCAAGGTGACTTGTAGAAAAGCCAGCATGGATTCCGGACAAAGCTCCCTACGGTTAGAGCTATCCAGGAGCTGATCATAGAAATACGGAAGTTTCATCAAGAAAGCCACAGATCGCGCGATTCATGCATTATGGTTACAGGGTCAATCCATTTTCGGAATATAAGAGTTTTGGGGGGGGGGGGTCTAGCAATTTTTAGTCTGGTTCGTGGTGCCGCCGTACCTTTGATGGATGGTCATTGAAAAGATGGATATTAGGGAGATAGTATGTAAGACTAACAAAAGAGAAGGTTCATTGCAGGTGGGGCACAGTAGTTAGCGGTTGGTCGAGACCTCTGGAACCTCACGTACGATGGGATTCTATGGATTATACTTCCAAAGGGGACTAAGTTGGTTTGATTTGCCGATGACCTTGCGGCAAAAATAAATGTGCAAATGTTATTGAACTGGTGAAGGCTCAGCTGGAGGAACATGGGATAGAGCTCGGCAAGTAAAACAGAGTTAATAATCTTCACGAGACAGAGGAGCTTTATAGAGCTTTAAAGGGTAAATATTGCAGAGGTCGTTTTTGAAGCTAACATGGCACTTAAATACCTAGAGTATTTAGTGGACTATAATATTAGAACTTGAGAGAGGATGTGCACCAAAACAGTATGGCAACAACAGCGAAATAGTGTCTTTTCGGAGATAGCCTGCATCTTTGATCCACTATGGTGATTGCCACCTGTCAAGACAGAGGATATTCATGCAGAGCCTTTGGTCCCTCAAGCTGGATTAGTATTACCCACTTTCAGTAGGATACGTTGTCATGTGGATGAAACTTCACGCCGAGCTGCTCCACTTTCGAACACTCACCATACCACATTCGTTAGGACGCACTGCTACTGATCGCCAATGTGAGTTGCTTGATTTAATGGATGCTTCGGACAAGTAAATTGGTGCTGTGTTCTATCTTCCTGTCACGACAGGCACAAATCTGATTGGCGTTAAAGTTCTCACGGCCAAGAGAAAGTTAGCTCCTAATAGGGAAATCTCATTTTTACGGCTGGAATTATAACTTGCATTGGTATTTGTCCGTTTAACGGCTCATGTTACAGCGGTTCTGGGGCTTGTTACTTTAATTCAAGCCAGGAACTACGTCCCTAGAGTAGATATCCCGTAGATAGCACGAGGCTTAATCCCGCTTCAATTAAAACTCGATCTGTTGCGGTGGCAACAACCAACCTGGCTGAATAAACCCCAGGTATAGTGATCGAACGCATGTAGAACGATCAACCTTCAAATTGCTAGGGAGAAACAAGCGTGTTCACACTCTACTAGTCTTTGCTGAAAACTCTCTACTCTTAACTTCTGAAATTCTCTGCTTGCTAATATAAAATGCGCTGATTGCTTAGCTACTTTAGAAATCAGAATTTTCTACAGATTTGTTATTGAGTATAACGACGAATCCCAGAAATTCGATCCTAACGGGACCCGAAGTCCAAGGAGACAGATTTTTTGCATTTTCTGTCTTTGAAATATATGTCGGAATGGCAGTGCTATATATAAGTAATTTCCATCAAAAAGCTGTACGTAAAAAGGGGAAATGCAATCTTTGCTTATTTAGAAATGTAAACTGTTCCCTGTAACAGTAACATTAAAAACTTCTGTGAATGAGGGGATGAAAATGCCAAAATAACTTCGCATTTCATAAATTTCGTAATGAAATTAGGAAGACATTAACTATCACCCGGTAGTTAAATAAACCTTTATTCCATAGTATTAAATACACTGCCTCGAAAAGATTTATTTTTGAAACATCTGTGGCCGTCGCCACATTATTTCATAATGCAAATAAGCACAGTTGAGTACAGTCGAGTGTGTATCGGAGCAAGACGTATTTTCCTACTGTTACATATGACTAGTATTGATACGAGGCAAACTCGAGAGTTTGTTGATAGCATGGACGTGTATTCGGAAGTCGGCACTTCGGTTATAAATGCATTTCAAGATTATTTTACAGATCGAAACTCATGTAATAATGTAATGGCTTAGAGCAGCGACTTGCGTGCTTAGGTCTATGCGTTCAAATCCCTTCTCCCATCCCCCGTTGGAACCAGCATTTTAATTGTAATCCGATAATATATCTAAGAATAAACTCTGAGTTTGATTAATAATTACACAGGACCACACAATCTAAACCCTTGCAACACGGACCAGACTAGGTGGGTCTTATATTTTCGGGATCACTGAATTTGAATCCGTTGTCCGTTTGGTCCCATCACGTCAGGGTGAAGGTCAGTTCGAAGTGACACTTGCACAATTCATCGCTATCCAATTAAGTCAGGGTACGTATAGGTTTCCTGGTCGCTGAATTCAAATCCGTTGTCCGTTTGGACTCATCAGGTCAGGGTCAAGGTCAATTCAAGGTGAAAGCAAAGGGAAAATGGATTTGAATTCAGCGACCCCGAAAACCTTAATGTACCCTGACTTAATTGATTAGCGATGAATTTTATAAGTTTGACCTTGAACTGACCTTGAACTGACCTTGAACTTGACCTGATAGAACCAAACGGGCAACGGGTTCGAATTCAGCGACCGCGAAACCCTGTAGGTACCCTGAATTACTTGGTTAGCGATTAATTTGGTAGGTTTGACTTCGAATTGACCTTGACTTTGACCTGATGGGACCAAACAGACGACGGATTTGAATTCAGCGTCCCCGAAAACTTATAGGTACCCTGACTTAATTGGTTAGCGATGAATTTTGTAGGTTTGGCCTTGAACTGACCATGATCCTCACGTGATGGGACCAAACGGACAACGGATTGGAATTCAGCGATGCCGAAAATATAAGACCCACCTAGTCTGGACTGAGCTGCAGGGGTATAAAATTTTATGGTCCTGTGTTATTTCTCAACAATATTCTTTACAGTTTATATTGCAGTGTTACATATAGTCTACACCGTTAAAATAACTTAAGGTTATTTATATTATCCGTTAAAGTGACAGGATAATTCGCAGATGCAGCATCGAGAAACAGTGCAGAATAGCGTCTGAATCGGTAAAATCTACCAATCGCCATAAATGATTAATCACATTTAATTGCATATTCCTTTATAATCTACTGAACTGGCTTGTTGTCCATATAAGTACATCAAAGACAGTCTATTTCACCTGGTTTTTAGTAATATATAAGGCTCCTTTTTCGGTTGACTACCTAGAACACATACTATCCAGGTATACCACTCATGCGGCCCTAAGAGTGCTTTACTACCATATTAGTCCCTCTCACGGTGTTAGCCGCGACCCTGCCCTTCTGATCGCTACATAAGAGATAGTGTTAATTGTCCAAAACAAGAAGTGCCAAATTTTCTGGAACTACGATTTTCGGACAGTAGTCTTCGTTGCACACTTGAGGCCTGACAATCTTCTCCAGGACGGCGATAAATAAACTTTATTGGTGATCGAATTCTCGGCTCCGGCCGACTTCAACATCACTGCCGAGAAAAACGAAAAGGAGAAGAGTTATCAAGACCTTAAAAGGGAGCTGTAGTGGCTGTACCCAAAATATTAAGTTAAAGTAATTGTCCTCGTGATCGGTGCTCTCGGAGGTGCGAGCATAAGGTCACTCATGTATTCTATATGGATGACCTGAAGCTCTATGCCTCTGGTAAAGGCAAACTTCAAACTGCCATAAATATCGTCAAGAAGTACACAGGAGAGATTGGGATGGACTTTGAATTGAATAAATGTGCCAAAATTCATATGAAGAACGGAAAGATTGTTGGCGTTCCCGAGGATCCTGAGCTAGTGAATATAAGTGTTATTAGACATCTAACACTGGAGAGACCTATACATACCTGGGCGTGCCTCAAAGGCGCATTTACGATGTTACATCAGTAAAGGAGTCTCTCCGAAGCAGATACAAGCATCTTCTTCCACATATTTGGTCTTCCAATCTGTCGACGTTGAACAAGCTATCTGCGACTAACATGCTTGCCGTCCCAGTTCTACTCTACTCATCGTGTCCTGTGACCACTCATCTCCCGGTTGTGAGACTTGGCCATGAGTGTGATTTACCGTGGTCCTACTGGGAGCCGGTGTCATTTTTAGATGGCAGTTGCTCCCAGTGCGACCCTGCGGTGGCTGTTTATCCTTATTTTTTAATTATATATGTATATATACATTATGTATAATCAGTTTAGGTTTTGATTCCTTAGGAATTGAACCGAAGGGCCTATGACAAAGCCACCGAACGCCTCCTCGGGTTGCGGATAGAGGGTCCCTGTAGCAAGGGTTTCTGCTGCATATGGTTATAGTAATTTTTAAGCAGTCGCGGACAATTGTCCAGGGATGGTCCCGAAGGAATAACCCCTAAGCGAAGGCGTGGTAACCGTGCCGAAAGCTGAATGGCACCTGGGTGAGGTGTCTCAAACGGTGACTCTGGGATACCGGGCGACCTCTCAGAGTATGCAGCCTTCCTTGCATGCGAGGCTCTACAAGGCTGGACGAACCCTTTTTCCTAGCTGCTCGTGGGAACCGCAATGATAACATCGAACATAGTTGTAGTAAGTGAGGTTCAAAACAATCGAACGCGCATGGCTCCCGACAATGGATCGGACAACAATGCCGACTATCCTAGTGTTGGGGGAGCCAATCAAGACGAGTTTAATGCGATTGACCGGCAGAATCTCGTTACTTTTAAGTGGACGGACCGACTCACGGACGACCTGCTAGGGTGCTATGATACCAGCAAGGCCCCTGAACGGAAAGGTTACATGGCACGACTGCATACTCGTTGGTGCGAGAAACACCCAGAGCTCTCGCATTTTTCGCATCAACGTTTGCGAAACCGTGCCGAGGAACTCCGAAAAAGGGATTATATCAGCGAAGTGCCTACTCAACCGCAGCCAGAAGAAGCCGGAAACAGAGAAAGAGTGGCGACACTGACACCAACCGCGAGCAGACATCCAATACAGGAAGAGCGACGCTTCAGGACCCGGAGAAACTTCAATATTCAGGTTTTTCTTAAGCCTAAAGATCTGGCTGAACTGGATGAAGAGCTTCGTGAAGATTTTCCCGAAGAACCTAACCTCTGGACTATTACTTGTAGTGTATATAATGAAGCGAGAGCTTTTGCGGATGCAAACCGTATAACAAAACCAACGGTTGAACATAAGACCAAAAGACGAATGCATCAACTCAGCACAAAGATAGGCTGGGTCAGACAGTACGCGTCCCGCATTCAGTGTGTGATTTGCTACATAACATCTGGCTAGACTTTCACTGCCAAGGTTCGACAGTTCGAGTGCGAGCTGCGGCTCTGTAATCACACATTTAACAACCCTAAAAATTACAAGCCAACAAATTGTCTGAACACACTGTATAAGATTTTCACAGCTATCCTAAATGATAGGATTGTTTGGACAATTGGACTTGTATGACGAGGGATGTAGGAACAACGTGGCTCCAAAAACGGCGTAGCAGGATGTCGGGAGAACCTGCTCATCGACAGATGTGTCTGTAAAGACGCAGCATTCTATTAGCGTTACTTATCGATGACCTGGATTGATTACCGGAAAGCTTTTGATTCAACCTACCATAGATTTATCATCTGTCTGTTGGAAAGCCTAAAGGTTCAGCCCTCTCCTCTTTTGCCTCACATTATTGCCACTATCTCTCGCACTTCGCCATTCCGAATTTATGCTAAAATCTGTGCTAAAAATCGAGAGAAACTATATCTAGCTCTAGACAGTGTCAAAGAGTACACTCAAGAAATTGAAATGGAGTTCGGGTCAAAAAAATGCGCCAAGGTTTATTTGAAGAAAGGAAAACTTAATGGCATCCCGGAAGACCCTGAGCTCGTCGACAGAAGCGCTATACGACAACTTGGCGCTGGGGAGACCTATACATACCTGGGCGTGCCACAGAGCCGCATTCAGGACGTGACTTCTATAAAGGATACTCTCCGATGCAGATACAAACGTCTCGTCCGACGGATTTGGTCTTCAGAACTGTCGGCGAGGAACAAAGTATCTGAAACGAACATGCTTACCGTCACGGTAGTACTCTATTCATTTGGAGTGGGTCCATGGACGAAGGACGAGCTCCAATCTCTCGATATCGGGTCCCGAAAGGTTATGCACATGAACAAAAGCATGCAGCGGAGAAGGCTGCTGGAACAGTCGGCCTTGACTTCAATATCAGGGATGAGCAAAGTGCATCATATCTTATCCATATCGAGTACTCACTCCTAAAGGCCCAGATTGATTAAGAAAGCACAGGAGAAAAACTTTCGCGAACAGCTCCTCGAGAAGAAGATGCACGGCATCTTCCACAGAAATGTGGAGGATCTGTCGATGTCGTATGAGCTGACGTTTGCTTTCCTTAGATCACCCGGATTGAAGTCAAGCACGGAGGGTTTCATTTTGGCATCCCAATACGGGGTCATTTCCACGCCAGCATACCGTTGCCACATTTTGAGCCAAGACATTTCCGATGATAGCTGCAGAGTGTGTCATGCACACCCCGAGCGTCTAGGACACATACTATCTGGTTGTCCAACTCATGTGGGAACGACCTACATCCAAAGGCACAACGCGGCACTAAGAGTGCTTTATTACCATCTCTGTCACTCTTACGGCATCAGCCCAAATACCGCTCCGCTAAACGTTCCTAGGGAAATCTCAAGCGGGTGCAATTTTTGAGGTTAGCACCTTCTCCCAGCCAAATCCTACGGTTGTCCTTATGACAAATATATATCGCGAAGTGGTATATATATATATATATACCTAATTCAAAGGTATAAAACTCTATGATTTGGGGATACAGTTTCCTCACTAAGAACCAAAAATTATAATAATCTTTTACCGTTTATATATGGATAGAATATTTACTACTCATATTTTGAACCACATTTTGTCTTTGATTTAAGTACATTGAATTCTCATTTCAATGTTCATTATTTGATATTCTAGTGCAGAAAGTGAAAATGATCATTTTTATGGAAGCCTTTTTACGAAGCCTTCCTAATCAGTATTTTTTAACTGATTACTACTAAGTAAGATTTGGGAAGTGGGTGTCAACTTTTCAGTACAGTTATACTTTTGTATGCACATCAACATTACCATTATTACTGCAAAAAATAACCAATTAAAAATGAAAGGGTCATTCGTTCCAGATGATTCTACACGCTGCGTTGCGGTGTGCGTGTCTCCTCTGGTTTGGTACGGATCCAATAACAGGCTCAGACAACGTAGCCATAGATAAACTTGCATCCCGTTTTAAAGCCATGTACGGAGCGGGTCACGTGGTCAAGCTAGTCCCCAATTTTTCTTTCCCAACTTACATTCAAACGAAATAAGATATCGCTCTGAAAGTTTGGAAATTAAAAGATGAGGCAATAAAGTACATGTCTCTGCTTTTTTTCGGTCGAAATTTCGAAGAAAACGAAATTCGAAGAAAATAAAACTGGAAGTTATATATGTACTTTTTTTTTTCTCAACTTACGTCCAGACGGAATGAGATATCGTGCTGAAAATTTGGCACGCTAAATACAAGGAACGAAGGAAGGTGTCTCTTGTCCTACATATTTAGAATTGTAAGAAAGAATTTTTGAATTGCTTCTTTATCGACAGAGAATGACAGAAATAAAACTTCTGCTGTGAAGCCTAAATTAATCGGTTGATATTTCTTATTTTCAATAATAAACTTTTTTCTTCCCCCAACTCTGTGCCTTGCCACGAATAGTCCTTTTATATTTATTAATATCTTCCGAAATTTTTTCCACGTTATTTTAACTTTTATTTTTAAATATGGATAAAAAATATCGATATCAGGACTGACTTGGTCAGCGGGTCCACTCTTTACATGGCCTTAACTGCGACAAGGTATCTTTTATAATTCCCGCAGCAGAAAATGTGCAGGTGAAATTGTGTTTTAACGCTGTCAAGATTATTCGCAAAGATCCCGTGGGGATCGTGTACGGAATTCTCTTGTCGCAAAATGATGCATTTATATTTTATTCATGCTATCATAAAAACTCAAAATTTCAAAAAATTACTTGGAGCAGTAGGATGACAGGGGAGCCGTTGATATGCAGATTTCGGTTTTATATTAGATATGAGATAAAAGCTAAAAAAAACTAATATGTTTTAATTATGCATCTAATAATTACTATTGGTTTAAAAAAATAGGAATGGTGCACCTGGTTCGCAGTCAGTAACTGACATGTTCAAAATTGATTGGGGAACTGTCTTGGCAAGTGAAAGAAATATGATAGTCGTCGAAATCGACGGCAGAGGTAGCGGTGGTCAAGGTTACGAATTGATGCACGAAGTTTACCACCGACTGGGCACAGTAGAAGTCGCCGATCAGCTGGAAGTTACAGAGTAATTTAATTTATAAATTACATATATAAGTACTAGTATGACTTAAACTTATCATCTTAGATCAAATCCTTGACGGCAGGTATCTTCGAGACTCATTGCACTTCGTAGACAAGCGGCGCGTTGCCATTTGGGGATGGAGTTATGGCGGTTTTGTAGCTGCACATGCATTAGCCTACCCGGACCAAGATGTCTTCAACTGTGGAATTAGTGTAGCTCCAATTGTCAACTGGGAGTTGTATAGTAAGTTAAAATCTAATTCTATATAAAGACGCATATAATAAGTGACTTCTAAGAATAAAGTTGTGTTACTTTCGCGAACTGAGCGAAGAGTTTTTCTCGTCATGGTTTTGTAGAAATATCCTCTTGATGCCTGTAGGTTGAACGTGAAAGAAGACATTGCATATAGAATGTAACAAAAAATAGAGTTCGGCATTTGTTTCAAAGATGAGAATGCCTTTGCACGTAAATATTTTAAAATACCATTGCGTAACGCAATTATTGTTGACGCGGTTTTTTATGCTTGTACTTCGTACTTAAAGTAGCGGTTTTTGAGATAGTGAGCGATGAGGAGAGGGAAACAGTACACAAAAGAGCCCCCTTAACTCCCGGGGCATGGAAGTGAACTGTACATCATCCTGCGGAGGAACCTGTACCAACCGCTACACGCGAGTTGCGGTCTACGGTCAAAATCCACAGGGGGCATTTCTCGAGTTGCGGGCTCGGATCAGTGCCAGGGACCTTCGCCCTGCGAGCCTTCTTTCCCTCACGACTTGAGGCTTCTTTCATTCCCTTCGTCCCCTTTTTTCCCCAAAATTTCCCTTCACACTTCTTCCAGGTTCAGACTGGCAGCATTTTCTGCGTATATTTTTCTATACTTTTTTTTCTCTTTTTTCCCTTGCTTTTTATTTTTATGTAGGCTCTCGTTTGGAATTCTAACAAAGCTTCGACTGAATTATAAATGTTTGGGTTAGCACTTCTAAACAAATCACTTAATTTCGCATGGTAAGCCAATGAACTCCATCTTCACAAAAGCAACAAGCACACACAACACGTACAAGACACAATAAGTCACTGCCAATTATCGTGATTTTCTATAAGTACATACCCATTTCGTACCTATTGAGAAAATCTCCCCCGTCTCTACTGCTCTGACTTCGTCGGACGGGTGGGGGAAGAGAGGTCGGAACACAACTTCTCCGAACTAGAGTGACCGCGGTTTGCAAATTAAGGGTTTTCTGAGTGCAGCTCGAGTGCAGCCGCACCAACAAAGAAACCTTTGAAAGGACCGTGCGCCTCAATTCACTGTGTACAGGAACTTGTACTGTATTATTCAAAGGTTTCTTTGTCGTTGCAGGTTACTTTTCAGGATCATGTACAATTTCTTTTGCCAAATTCATGCACAGGAAACGTTAAGATTACTTGTACAGGTTCTTTCACAGGTTCGTGTACAGAAATATGTCCAAGATCAAATGAGGCAGAATATTAGTCTATTTCACAATCGTCGCCAGCTGAAAATGAAAGATTTATCGTCTGCTATCGCATACATTGCTGCCTTTATGAGAAACCTCATTGATACATATTTACCATAAAATGTAACAGAATATCCGTTGTAGGAGTTACTCTCAGAAAAAGGAGAGATCCTTTTTCTTATTCACGTGCTACTTTAAAGTAATGGCGCGGGCATATTCTCATTGCGCGCTATGCGCGCGGCTCGCTTCGCTTGCCAGTTTAAGCGCGCCTCGGGCGCGCGACTAGTAGGTTCTCGCGCTTCACGCTCAAGAATATATTCCTTTCGCGCTTCGCGCTCGATAATGGATTTACATCGTGCTACGTGCTCGGTCTTTGTATTTTCCACACATTTGTGCACAAAACTTTTAAAATTAAAGGTCAAAGCGTTAACAACTGTTATTTGATCATTGTGAATTCTCTTTTGTTAAAGCTCCTTCGGCTTTAACGAACACATTCTTATCACGTATCCCGTGTTTCGCACTCGATTTTGTCCAAAATGTGAACTTTTCTACATTATGTTCAATACTGTTATATCTAAGGTATATTATATTTATTTCTGTACCTCGATCTGGTACTGCTTATTCTGATATTTCAAAATAATGTACAATTTTTATTTTTTATGATGACTAACATTTTCTCCTTACTTTGCACTATTATTTATTCTCAGCTGCCCTAAAAATGCGCCCAGTTTGAGCCCACAAATCAAAAACTGAGATTGAAACCCCTCATAAACTACAATCATACAGTGAAATTAAACATGTTTTTCTTCAATTTGACTTTGAAGATGGTTCTCAAAGCACTTACGGCCTTTACAATGACATTCTCATTGTGATACTCGCGCTTCGCGCTTAAGGTTGTATGCAAGTCCCATCCCCGTACAAATAGTAGAGTCCCACGGGGCGCCATCGAGCCATGCTGTGTTGAAAAAATTTCACGGGCCCGCATGGTGAAATTTTCAGTGCGGAACTGGCTTAGAATTCGTAGTATGTGTGTATACATACAGTCACCACTGCTATGCCAACGGCAGATTCGCCGATCGCGCAACGTCGCGATTCCACGTACGCTTCCAAGCTGGTTGTGCGTGAGAGTGTGTGTGCCGAGTGCGTACAGCAGACAAGCTTGTGAGAGGTAATAGTGTTTCCGGGTCGCAATACTGTTACGTTTATCCGTTTGAAAGTGACTAAAATTGCAATGCTTTTCATTAGATTATCTATGAAACTACACGGTGGAAAAATAGGATGTTTTTTTCTGAAAATTTGTATTTTCAAGCTGCACAAATACTGACCATTTTTTAATTTCCGTACCAGAGCGCTTAGTTACTACAAATTAAATTATGGAGAGTGCCTATGCATTGCCGACGAATTACGTGTTAAAGTAGTCAACTTTAACATTAATTATCTCCGCATCGGTAAGGTTGAAAAATTTGACATTAATTTAGCATATAAATAATCATCCTATTTGAATAAAGCTCCTTTAAAAAAAAAATCTAGCAGAGATCGATTTTTTTTACATACTACCTTAACGGCTATGTTATACAGACGATTGCTTTTGGAAAATAAAACCATGTA